>CM060964.1:6787910-6812910 GCA_030765045.1 Tenodera sinensis
CAAGGTTCTGAGTGTTACCCTCCTACATATAAAGACAATCAAGTTCATCTGGGGGAAATACTGTATACAACAAGGTTCTGAGTGTTACCCTCTACATATAAAGACAATCAAGTTCATCTGGGGAAATACTGTATACAACAAGGTTCTGAGTGTTACCCTCTACATATAAAGACAATCAAGTTCATCTGGGGAAATACTGTATACAACAAGGTTCTGAGTGTTACCCCTCTACATATAAAGACAATCAAGTTCATCTGGGGAAATACTGTATACAACAAGGTTCTGAGTGTTACCCTCTACATATAAAGACAATCAAGTTCACTGGGGGAAATACTGTATACAACAAGGTTCTGAGTGTTACCCTCTACATATAAAGACAATCAAGTTCATCTGGGGAAATACTGTATACAACAAGGTTCTGAGTGTTACCCCTCTACATATAAAGGACAATCAAGTTCATCTGGGGAAATACTGTATACAACAAGGTTCTGAGTGTTACCCTCTACATATAAAGACAATCAAGTTCATCTGGGGAAATACTGTATACAACAAGGTTCTGAGTGTTACCCTCTACATATAAAGACAATCAAGTTCATCTGGGGAAATACTGTATACAACAAGGTTCTGAGTGTTACCCTCTACATATAAAGACAATCAAGTTCATCTGGGGAAATACTGTATACAACAAGGTTCTGAGTGTTACCCTCTACATATAAAGACAATGAAATGTACCCTGGGGAAATACTGTATACAACAAGGTTCTGAGTGTTACCCTCTACATATAAAGACAATGAAAGTTCATCTGGGGAAATACTGTATACAACAAGGTTCTGAGTGTTACCCTCTACATATAAAGACAATCAAGTTCATCTGGGGAAATACTGTATACAACAAGGTTCTGAGTGTTACGCCTCTACATATAAAGACAATCAAGTTCATCTGGGGAAATACTGTATACAACAAGGTTCTGAGTGTTACCCTCTACATATAAAGACAATCAAGTTCATCTGGGGAAATACTGTATACAACAAGGTTTCTGAGTGTTACCCTCTACATATAAAGACAATGAAATGTACCCTGGGGAAATACTGTATACAACAAGGTTCTGAGTGTTACCCTCTACATATAAAGACAATCAAGTTCACCTGGGGAAATACTGTATACAACAAGGTTCTGAGTGTTACCCTCTACATATAAAGACAATGAAATGTACCCTGGGGAAATACTGTATACAACAAGGTTCTGAGTGTTACCCTCTACATATAAAGACAATGAAATGTACCCTGGGGAAATACTGTATACAACAAGGTTCTGAGTGTTACCCTCTACATATAAAGACAATCAAGTTCACCTGGGGAAATACTGTATACAACAAGGTTCTGAGTGTTACCCTCTACATATAAAGACAATGAAATGTACCCTGGGGAAATACTGTATACAACAAGGTTCTGAGTGTTACCCTCTACATATAAAGACAATCAAGTTCACCTGGGGAAATACTGTATACAACAAGGTTCTGAGTGTTACCCTCTACATATAAAGACAATCAAGTTCACTGGGGAAATACTGTATACAACAAGGTTCTGAGTGTTACCCTCTACATATAAAGACAATGAAGTGTACCCTGGGGAAATACTGTATACAACAAGGTTCTGAGTGTTACCCTCTACATATAAAGACAATCAAGTTCATCTGGGGAAATACTGTATACAACAAGGTTCTGAGTGTTACCCTCTACATATAAAGACAATCAAGTTCATCTGGGGAAATACTGTATACAACAAGGTTCTGAGTGTTACCCTCTACATATAAAGACAATGAAGTGTACCCTGGGGAAATACTGTATACAACAAGGTTCTGAGTGTTACCCTCTACATATAAAGACAATCAAGTTCATCTGGGGAAATACTGTATACAACAAGGTTCTGAGTGTTACCCTCTACATATAAAGACAATCAAGTTCATCTGGGGAAATGCTGTATACAACAAGGTTCTGAGTGTTACCCTCTACATATAAAGACAATCAAGTTCATCTGGGGAAATACTGTATACAACAAGGTTCTGAGTGTTACCCTCTACATATAAAGACAATCAAGTTCATCTGGGGAAATACTGTATACAACAAGGTTCTGAGTGTTACCCTCTACATATAAAGACAATGAAATGTACCCTGGGGAAATACTGTATACAACAAGGTTCTGAGTGTTACCCTCTACATATAAAGACAATCAAGTTCATCTGGGGAAATACTGTATACAACAAGGTTCTGAGTGTTACCCTCTACATATAAAGACAATGAAATGTACCCTGGGGAAATACTGTATACAACAAGGTTCTGAGTGTTACCCTCTACATATAAAGACAATCAAGTTCATCTGGGGAAATACTGTATACAACAAGGTTCTGAGTGTTACCCTCTACATATAAAGACAATCAAGTTCACCTGGGGAAATACTGTATACAACAAGGTTCTGAGAGTTACCCTCTACATATAAAGACAATGAAATGTACCCTGGGGAAATACTGTATACAACAAGGTTCTGAGTGTTACCCTCTACATATAAAGACAATCAAGTTCATCTGGGGAAATACTGTATACAACAAGGTTCTGAGTGTTACCCTCTACATATAAAGACAATCAAGTTCACCTGGGGAAATACTGTATACAACAAGGTTCTGAGTGTTACCCTCTACATATAAAGACAATCAAGTTCACCTGGGGAAATACTGTATACAACAAGGTTCTGAGTGTTACCCTCTACATATAAAGACAATCAAGTTCATCTGGGGAAATACTGTATACAACAAGGTTCTGAGTGTTACCCTCTACATATAAAGACAATCAAGTTCACCTGGGGAAATACTGTATACAACAAGGTTCTGAGTGTTACCCTCTACATATAAAGACAATCAAGTTCACCTGGGGAAATACTGTATACAACAAGGTTCTGAGTGTTACCCTCTACATATAAAGACAATCAAGTTCACCTGGGGAAATACTGTATACAACAAGGTTCTGAGTGTTACCCTCTACATATAAAGACAATCAAGTTCACCTGGGGAAATACTGTATACAACAAGGTTCTGAGTGTTACCCTCTACATATAAAGACAATGAAATGTACCCTGGGGAAATACTGTATACAACAAGGTTCTGAGTGTTACCCTCTACATATAAAGACAATCAAGTTCATCTGGGGAAATACTGTATACAACAAGGTTCTGAGTGTTACCCTCTACATATAAAGACAATGAAATGTACCCTGGGGAAATACTGTATACAACAAGGTTCTGAGTGTTACCCTCTACATATAAAGACAATCAAGTTCATCTGGGGAAATACTGTATACAACAAGGTTCTGAGTGTTACCCTCTACATATAAAGACAATGAAATGTACCCTGGGGAAATACTGTATACAACAAGGTTCTGAGTGTTACCCTCTACATATAAAGACAATCAAGTTCATCTGGGGAAATACTGTATACAACAAGGTTCTGAGTGTTACCCTCTACATATAAAGACAATCAAGTTCATCTGGGGAAATACTGTATACAACAAGGTTCTGAGTGTTACCCTCTACATATAAAGACAATCAAGTTCACCTGGGGAAATACTGTATACAACAAGGTTCTGAGTGTTACCCTCTACATATAAAGACAATCAAGTTCATCTGGGGAAATACTGTATACAACAAGGTTCTGAGTGTTACCCTCTACATATAAAGACAATCAAGTTCACCTGGGGAAATACTGTATACAACAAGGTTCTGAGTGTTACCCTCTACATATAAAGACAATCAAGTTCATCTGGGGAAATACTGTATACAACAAGGTTCTGAGTGTTACCCTCTACATATAAAGACAATCAAGTTCACCTGGGGAAATACTGTATACAACAAGGTTCTGAGTGTTACCCTCTACATATAAAGACAATCAAGTTCATCTGGGGAAATACTGTATACAACAAGGTTCTGAGTGTTACCCTCTACATATAAAGACAATCAAGTTCATCTGGGGAAATACTGTATACAACAAGGTTCTGAGTGTTACCCTCTACATATAAAGACAATCAAGTTCATCTGGGGAAATACTGTATACAACAAGGTTCTGAGTGTTACCCTCTACATATAAAGACAATCAAGTTCACCTGGGGAAATACTGTATACAACAAGGTTCTGAGTGTTACCCTCTACATATAAAGACAATCAAGTTCATCTGGGGAAATACTGTATACAACAAGGTTCTGAGTGTTACCCTCTACATATAAAGACAATCAAGTTCATCTGGGGAAATACTGTATACAACAAGGTTCTGAGTGTTACCCTCTACATATAAAGACAATCAAGTTCATCTGGGGAAATACTGTATACAACAAGGTTCTGAGTGTTACCCTCTACATATAAAGACAATCAAGTTCACCTGGGGAAATACTGTATACAACAAGGTTCTGAGTGTTACCCTCTACATATAAAGACAATGAAATGTACCCTGGGGAAATACTGTATACAACAAGGTTCTGAGTGTTACCCTCTACATATAAAGACAATGAAGTTCATCTGGGGAAATACTGTATACAACAAGGTTCTGAGTGTTACCCTCTACATATAAAGACAATCAAGTTCATCTGGGGAAATACTGTATACAACAAGGTTCTGAGTGTTACGCTCTACATATAAAGACAATCAAGTTCATCTGGGGAAATACTGTATACAACAAGGTTCTGAGTGTTACCCTCTACATATAAAGACAATCAAGTTCATCTGGGGAAATACTGTATACAACAAGGTTCTGAGTGTTACCCTCTACATATAAAGACAATCAAGTTCATCTGGGGAAATACTGTATACAACAAGGTTCTGTTCCAGTCCAGTCAGGTTCACTCCGTTCTGTTCCAGTCCAGTCATGTCCACTCCGTTCTGTTCCAGTCCAGTCATGTCCACTCCGTTCTGTTCCACTCCAGTCATGTCCACTCCGTTCAGTTCCAGTCCAATCATGTCCACTCCGTTCTGTTCCAGTCCAGTCAGGTTCACTCCGTTCTGTTCCAGTCCAGTCATGTCCACTCCGTTCAGTTCCACTCCAGTCATGTCCACTCCGTTCTGTTCCAGTCCAATCATGTCCACTCCGTTCTGTTCCAGTCCAGTCAGGTTCACTCCGTTCTGTTCCAGTCCAGTCATGTTCACTCCATTCTGTTCCAGTCCAGTTCGGTCTGGTCCACTCCGTTCTGTTCCAGTACAGTTCGGTCTGGTCCACTCCGTTCTGTTCCAGTACAGTTCGGTCTGGTCCACGCTGTTCTGTTCCAGTACAGTTCGGTCTGGTCCACGCCGTTCTGTTCCAGTGCAGTTCGGTCTGGTCCACGCCGTTCTGTTCCAGTGCAGTTCGGTCTGGTCCACTCCGTTCTGTTCCAGTACAGTTCGGTCTGGTCCACGCCCTTCTGTTCCAGTACAGTTCGGTCTGGTCAACGCCGTTCTGTTCCAGTACAGTTCAGTCTGGTCCACGCCGTTCTGTTCCAGTATAGTTCGGTCTGGTCCACTCCGTTCTGTTCCAGTACAGTTCGGTCTGGTCCACGCCGTTCTGTTCCAGTACAGTTCGGTCTGGTCCACTCCGTTCTGTTCCAGTACAGTTCGGTCTGGTCCACGCCGTTCTGTTCCAGTACAGTTCGGTCTGGTCCACGCCGTTCTGTTCCAGTACAGTTCGGTCTGGTCCACGCCGTTCTGTTCCAGTACAGTTCGGTCTGGTCCACTCCGATCTGTTCCAGTACAGTTCGGTCTGGTCCACGCCGTTCTGTTCCAGTACAGTTCGGTCTGGTCCACTTCGTTCTGTTCCAGTACAGTTCGGTCTGGTCCACGCCGTTCTGTTCCAGTACAGTTCGGTCTGGTCCACTCCGTTCTGTTCCAGTACAGTTCGGTCTGGTCCACGCCGTTCTGTTCCAGTGCAGTTCGGTCTGGTCCACGCCGTTCTGTTCCAGTACAGTTCGGTCTGGTCCACGCCGTTCTGTTCCAGTACAGTTTGGTCTGGTCCACGCCGTTCTGTACCAGTACAGTTTGGTCTGGTCCACTCCGTTCTGTTCCAGTACAGTTCGGTCTGGTCCACGCCGTTCTGTTCCAGTACAGTTCGGTCTGGTCCACGCCGTTCTGTTCCAGTACAGTTCGGTCTGGTCCACTCCGTTCTGTTCCAGTACAGTTCGGTCTGGTCCACTCCGTTCTGTTCCAGTACAGTTCGGTCTGGTCCACGCCGTTCTGTTCCAGTACAGTTTGGTCTGGTCCATGCCGTTCTGTTCCAGTTCAGTTCAGTCTGGTCCACGCCGTTCTGTTCCAGTACAGTTCGGTCTGGTCCACTCCGTTCTGTTCCAGTACAGTTCGGTCTGGTCCACTCCGTTCTGTTCCAGTACAGTTCGGTCTGGTCCACTCAGTTCTGTTCCAGTACAGTTCGGTCTGGTCCACTCAGTTCTGTTCCAGTACAGTTCGGTCTGGTCCACGCCGTTCTGTTCCAGTACAGTTCGGTCTGGTCCACTCCGTTCTGTTCCAGTACAGTTCAGTCTGGTCCACGCCGTTCTGTTCCAGTACAGTTCGGTCTGGTCCACTCCGTTCTGTTCCAGTACAGTCCGATCTAGCCCAAGCAACCCCACCCCAGTGCTAGCTTCTACTCCATGGGTACAGTCATCTTACATAGTCAATGGAAATACTGACTTGGATGCAATCTAATAAGTCATTCTTAACTTTGTGCATACCTAACTAATACCAATCACTGTGAAGGAGGAAAATAAATGTATATCAGTTATTCTATGCAACCATTAAATGTATGTACAACAAAGAAAGTAAAGTAAGAGCAGTGGTGCAGAAACTGGAGGAGAGTTCCAGTTTTTAATAAATTACAGCATATATCTTACTTTTAGTATATTTTACTATGAAACCACACTTTGCACTGATTATTTAATATATATATATAGATAGATATAGATATATCTATATCTATATATATATATTGTTTCCAAAATAAAAATGATTAATTTTCATTAAGTTTCAAAGGGATGTTACACTTCAACTGTACCAGCAAGAGTACAGCTCAAAAGTGATTTTTCTTTCTTTTATTTCCTTTGTTAAGAAATGCTCCTTTACTGGAAAATCATATCAGATAACAGCTGAATAAATCAATCAATGCTAAAATGAACTGTGGTCCCAAAGCACTACAGCTACAGAAGAGAAATAGAGAGAGACCTCTTATTGATCCCTCAAAAGTATTGTTGCTACATGAAATTACGTTTAATGAAACCATTTGTAAAAAGTGAGTACTTTAAATACCTTTATGTTACATTTCCTTTATTATCCAACGAAAAAAACTGTAGATTTTTAACCCTCACAAATTCAAAAACTGATGGGCAGTCAGTTCCAGAATTCTGTGAGACGAGAAGTGAGGGATGCCTGAAATGTTTTTAGAAATGTTGGTTTTAATTTCCTTGGGAATAAAAAACACTCAAATTATGCTATCATTCTAAAGTAAGAACAAATTAGAAACTAAAAACTTCACTTATCTTAGTATGATTTGCTGACCCTGGGTTTCAAGCTGTATCCAGCTCATTCTCAAAGCCATAATAGCTTCAATTTTTCCTTATTATGCTAACATTGTTAAAGTTATGCTACAAAATTTCACTCAAATTGGTCGCAACACGAGTGTCAAAGTACATTTTCTTCATTCCCATCTAAATTATTTCCCTGATAAGTTAGGAGATTTTAGTGAGGAATAGGGCAAAAGATTTCACCAGGATATAAAATTTTGGAAATGAGGTATCACAGGAAGTGGCAGACCATTGTTGGATGTTAAAAAGGGACTCTTCTGAACAACAGGTGAGAAGGTCAAAGAGGAGAAAATTTGAAGTGCAATACTGAGGTAAAGTTATGAATGTGGTTATAATTATTACTAATCAGTGATTAATTAGTGGGAAATAAACTATAATTATAGCCTGGTTTTCAATACAAAATTCTTGTTGAAAGTAATTTTTATTACACTTCACAAATTTGTAATTTCATTTAAGTTATTTATGAATATTTTGAAAACCTGACGTGATGGGATAAAATGGAGATTATTTTCAAATTCAGCACAGTTTAGGATCACCTATCAGATTCAAAAAAGCAAAAAATAAGTTTCGAAATTTACAAAATATTTACAACAAACCTTAATCTCTCATGTCCACAGAAAAGTATAGTTATAAATAATGTTAAAAAAACAAAGTTACCACTAGAGACAAGGAAACTAAAAAAGCAAATGAAACTCATGTATGATTTATATAAAAGTACATCAATGGAATACTATAAAAACAAGTATAAGAATGTAAAAAAGGAATACTTGAATAGCTTACAAAGAATTAAAATTAATGCATACAGAGAAAAAATGGGTAATTCTAAGAATATTAGCAAAACAGCATGGGGTCTGATAAATGAAACTAGAAAACCCTCGCTTTCACACGAAAACATTAAACTAAAAACAAATGGAGTAATTATTGATGATCCTGTCAAAACTTCAATGACTTCTTTCTAAGTGTTCCCACACAGACACCAAACTTGTCAAATTATGTAAATAACAATCCCTCAGTGAGCTCCTCCCTTTTTCTTAAACCAACAACAGAAGAAATAGGTAAAATAATTGATAAATTATCAAATAAACTTGGCTGTGGATGGGATGAAATTAGTCCTAGACTGTTAAAATGCTGTAAAAATGTTATAGTAAAACCACTAACATATCTAATTAATTATTCTCTTCAGCAGGGCAAATTTCATGAAATACTCAAATTAGGAGTAATAAGACCAATATTAAAAAAAGGGGATGAACATCAAATTGATAACTACAGACCTATTACTCTAACTTCGGAAATAGCAAAATTATTTGAAAGAATTATACTGTTAAGATTAAATCATTATCTAAATAAATTCAATGTGATAGAAAATTTTCAACATGGTTTTAGAAAAGGACGATCCAGTCTCTGCCATTAATCAATATATTCATGAAGTAATACAAAAACTAGAAAATAACGAGAAGGTCAGCACTCTTTTCTTTGATTTATCTAAAGCGTTTGACTGTGATGACCAAAATATTTTAGTAAGTAAACTAGCAAACTATGGCATAAGGGGAATACCACATGAATTAATTACGAGTTATCTAATTGAAAGAAGACAGTATACAGAAATAACATACAAAAAAGGGAAACGATTTCATACAGTAAAATCAAAAGTTGAAATTGTTAAATATGGCATGCCGCAGGGTTCGGTATTAGGTCCACTATTATTTATAATCTATATTAATGATATTAAATGTCTGGAAAATAGCTCAGTTGTAACCTATACAGATGACACTACATTGTGTGCTGGAATAAAACCGTAGAAGACTTAAACATGACCCTTAATAAAAGTGCCTATACTCTGACAAATTATTTTCATTCCATAAATTTACAATGCAACATGGGAAAAACTAAGATAATGCACAATAGTATTCTGAAGAACAGTTGCAATATAACACTGAAAATAAACAACAATAGTATGGAAGAAGTGAGAACGAAATTTTTAGGTGTTATTGTAGATAATCGGTTGACATGGGCACAACATATTGAGCACATTTGCAATAACATCAGTAAGTCTGTATATCTGCTGAGATACTTCAGCAAATATAAAAACCAGAATATTGTGACTTTGGTGGGTGTAAAGTAAAGAAGACAGATGTAGCCGAGATAAAGAAACACTTTTATTTCCGTAAACAGTAACTTTTTACACTCGTTGCAACAGCAAGAAAGTCTTTTCCGATTCACCAACAGCACAGCTCCGAATTCGTCACAAAACTGTCCCTTCTCACGCTTTACCGCTATTTATATCTCCCACGCACTATCCTGGAAACTTCAGGAAAGTTCAGTTATTATTGCGGTAAAATACAAAGCAGAAAGTTCCAGAAGCCTCTATCCCTTTCTCTCTTTTGGCAAGCGCCCCAACAATGCGGCCATTCTCTGTCTCTTCCCTTCGGCTCCTTTGCGGTAGTGCCGACAATAATGCGATGGGCGACAATATTTTAAAACTTATCTATTAAGGATGTATCTACCCACATTTAATTTATCCTTCAATAGAAAAGAAGATAATTTATCGGTTTTTATGGATTTTCAAAGTGCATATGATTCTATATGCAGAACAAAACTACTAAAGAAAGTAAAAAAATAGGGATGCAAGGTCCAATGTTTTCATGGCTATGTCATTTCCTAACACAACGCTTTATTGCAACCCGATATGGAAGAAATATAACTAAATATAAACAAGTACACCGTGGCTTACCACAAGGTGCAGTGCTCAGCACTACACTTTTTAATATATTTATTAATGATCTACCACAAAAAATACAAGAATCAGGCGTGAAGTGTGCACTATTTGCTGATGAACTAGTAATGTGGATTTCAAAACCAAAAAGCAAAAGTACAGAACTGGAAAAAACCATGCAACAATCCTTAACCAACTTACAGAGGTGGACCAAAGAAAATTTAATGACTGTTAATACAACAAAATCAAACTACCAAATCTTTTCACTAAGAAAAAAAACCACTAAAAATAAAACTAAATTTTGAGGGTCAACAATTACCAGAAACAAAGGAAGCAAAGTATTTAGGAGTTACATTTGATACCAAACTTACATGGACCAAACAAATAGAAAATGTAATACAAAGAGCAGAGAGGCGCCTTTCACTGTTAAAACGTCTAACAGGAATGAAGTGGGGATGTTCCAGAGCAACGCTTAACACAACATACAATGTATATATAAAACCATTATTTACTTACTGCAGCGAAGTTCTTGTAACAGCAAACACAAAAAAAATTCAAATCTTTCAAAACCAAAGTCTAAGATTAATTACAGGTACTATCAAAACCACACCAATAGCAGCTATGGAAATACTAACCAGCCAATACCCCATTGAATATGAAATAGAAAAAGCAGCTCTTATTCAACACGAAAAGTTGATCAGACTCCCATTCAATACATGGCACAAGAGAAATTTTACATATACACTAAAGACTCAGGAGAGCTTTCTTTCCAAAATTCAAGACATCAAGAAGGATGTACACCTTCCTAATTCAAAGGAAAACTTCATATCTAAAGTCAATCCAACATATACATTAGACATCACATATTATTTACACCTGACAGAAGAAGTTAATAAAAGTGATACTCCAACTAGTGTTCTAAAATTATTGGCATTAGAGACAATCCATACTAAATTTCCAGAACATGAGTGGCTCCATATGGATCATTCATATCAAACCAAGATGGAGCAGTAGCTGGAGTCACATGTCACCTCTTTTCCTATTACAAATCTTTAAGTTATGGAACTACTAACTTTGATGGAGAAATTGAAGCAATTCGAATGGCCCTACAAAATCTTTTGTACAGAATTTCACTTTTCAGCAAGCAGTTATTCTCTCAGATTCCAGGGCAGCAATTATAGCAATTACTTCCAAGTTGTCACCAAAAAACCAAACTATTATAGAATGTTGGAAGATGCTTAGCCATCTAAGAGCACTCCAAAAACACCTAGTCTTCCAATGGATACCGGCTCACTGTGGACTGAGTGGTAATGAGAAAGCTGATTTTCTTGCAAAAAAGGGTACCAGCGGTGTACAAAAATCTATAGTTAATTTACCATTTTATGCAGCCAAAAGATTAGTCAACTCTGAATTCAAAAAAATTATTGCAAAATATTACTATGAAAAATCAAAGAATAAAAGATGGGAACTACCAAACATTCAAACAGTAATTCCTGAGTATCCTCGAAAAACAGCAGTTGCAACCTTCAGGTTGATTACAGGACATGATTGTCTGGCAAAACATTTAAACAGAATTGGGATATATTCTTCACCACTCTGTCCTCTATGTGATCTGCAAGAGGAAATGGATCGAGACCACCTTCAAATATGCCCGGCCACTTCTAGTGCCCCATCCATCAGTGAAAAATATTGGAGAGCAAGAGGATTAATGACTTCATTGTCAGAAATCCAGCATTAGCTAACAACAACATTTAATTTATGCTATTGAAATATGGGGGGCTGCTGCAAGAACACTTATGAATAGGCTACTTCTCTATCAAAAGAAAAGTATTCAAATTATGTTTAATTTAAAAGCTAGGGTATCTTGCAGGGAAACATTTATTAACAAAAGAATACTCACCATTTGTTCTCTGTATGTATATAGAGTAATAATGTTAGTAATAGATAAGTATCAACCAATAAAAAATAATCAGATACATGAATATAATACAAGAAGCAACATGAACTATCATAGAGATAATATAAATAAAAGTGTGTCTATGAAAGATTCACTATATCAGGGTATAAAGCTATTTAATAAACTGCTGTGTGATGTTAAACCGATTGCAGAAGTATCAAAACGACAATTTGCGATAAAATTGAAGGAATTTTTAATAAATAGATGGTTATATAGTTTGGATGAGTTGTAAGTGTTTGTATTATAAATGTATTTATTATGTATATGTATGTATTAACCGATATATCCAACAACATTTATATGTTCTATATGGATGAAATAAAATAAATGCAGAATGGTGTAATCCTTTGCCCATCATGTTTACTCAGATTTAATGATTATGGAACTATATAATCATTCAAGAAAAACAGTAATGCTGCTATGATCTGATAGGGCTTCTTTCCTAAGTTTTATTTTCACCCTTTGTAATAACAAAATTTGTATTACTGAACCCCTTACCTCTCGAAAAGACTGAAGAAGATTTGTACCAGTTACAGAAATAATTATATCTATGTGGTGAATGATGAATAAAGGCTCATCTTGAACCTGGTACGGAAAGTATGCCAAGTTGTCCGAAAGGTACAGCATCTGCGACAGGCTTGTCTTCTACTCAATGCACATGAAAAAAAAGCAAACAATATTCTTATTAGTATTTATAAATATCTTAGAAAGTTTCTTTTCTTTATTTTCTTATTTACAAATGTTGCACAGCCTGTGAGAATGGTCCCCCCGAGATGTCTTATATGAATATACATGTTTCAAATAACGTTTATAATTTCCACCCTATAAAAAACGTGAATTATCTGAATTACAATTTATACTATTGTATCAATTAATCCTTAAAGAAAACACAGATATTTAAAAATAAAATGTAAGATATTCTTTAAAGCTATCTTCAGATGTAGGGAAACTATTCAATGTGTCATAACATTGCGCTTTTTGATGATTTCCATTTGAAGCATTCACAGCAAATGAACTCTGGCAGGACCATACCTGATATTTAAGGTCTGCAAACAATGACAACTTTTATATACTGATCTTAAGTCACTGATTAAAATGGAACTTTGAACTCATATCTCCTCAAATATAGTCATATAAATCAACTGTATTAATCAGGCAAATAGCACTGCTTGCTTATATGCTCTGTAGGTATGTGACCAATTCATGCACATTACTAAATGTCCCAGGATTACAATATTGTATAGAAAAGCATATCACTTCGAACTGCACTTTAATTTTCAGTTGAACTTCCATTCAATTACAGTTTAATACCATTCCCATATGGATATGTGGCAAGTATTTTACCAACTGCTGAGTGATCAAGTTGCTCAGATAACCGAAAATCTTTCAGACCCACAACTTTTTTAAACAGACCCTATCACTTTCAGATGTGGAATGACAATTTGTAAACAGATTCAGACTTACCAAACAGTCATTAGGCCAAATTCAAAACTGGACACAAGTAATGTGAAGGTATAAACTGTAAACCTATATATTTTATTAGTGGATTTTGTTAAAGTAACTATACATGCTTGAAAATTAAATGAAAACATATAACTTAGGAAGCATGTAATACATTTAATGTGTTGTGTATACATGTGGTAGGTACCAGCCTGTTGCCTAGCATTCTCTGTATCTACAAGGAATTTTAGTTTTTAATTTTTGTGTGTGTAAGATGAACGAGTACACTTTGCTTTGCTTTGTTTATGTACAAAAGAAGTTATCAAAAGAATTAGGGAAATCAACCTAGATCTTTGTACGTACAATTTATGAGTTTAAGAAGCTGAAATATATCTACAAGGGCCATGGTTACTTGAAGTAAATGTAAAACGAGTTTTCATGAACAATTCTATAAGTAGAGCGTACATCAGACTTTGTTCTTGTATGAACAGAATGCCAAACAAGCTGGTGAATGTACCTAAATTCCTAAAGTTTTATTACTATTTTTCATTGTGAATGGGCATTATTTCAGAAAACTAACCACTTTCCTCAACTGACAGGTCTGCCAACACCGTTCAATTCATGGTGTAACACGAACATTAGTGATCACCCTCTTTCCTCGGCCTTCAGGTATACCAATACCATTGCACTGTGGTTTAACTTAACCAGAAGGTTACAAAATGGCACTCACAGTTTTAACTAAACCAGCAGTCAAACTATGTTCATAATACTCAACCTAAATCACATTTACCTACTCTGGTAAATACCTTAGTGTGTTATCAATGTTCTGTTCTATTTCCACCTTAGGCCAGGACCACAAAACTCAGTTTTTGCACAGAACTAGTTTCAAATACTTACTCAGGGGTCTCCGTCTAGGGGATATGTGAATGGCGACCACAAGGTACCCAAGCTGAGCAGAACATTACTTCCACTTACTGGTGTCTAGGGGATATGTGGATAGTGACCACAAGGTACCCAAGCTGAGTAGAACATTACTTCCACTTACTGGTGTCTAGGCGATATGTGGATAGCGACCACAAGGTACCCAAGCTGAGTAGAACATTACTTCCACTTACTGGTGTCTAGGGGATATGTGAATGGCGACCACAAGGTACCCAAGCTGAGCAGAACATTACTTCCACTTACTGGTGTCTAGGGGATATGTGGATAGTGACCACAAGGTACCCAAGCTGAGTAGAACATTACTTCCACTTACTGGTGTCTAGGCGATATGTGGATAGCGACCACAAGGTACCCAAGCTGAGTAGAACATTACTTCCACTTACTGGTGTCTAGGGGATATGTGAATAGTGACCACAAGGTACCCAAGCTGAGCAGAACATTACTTCCACTTACTGGTGTCTAGGGGATATGTGAATAGCACCACAAGGTACCCAAGCTGAGCAGAACATTACTTCCACTTACTGGTGTCTAGGGGATATGTGAATGGCGACCACAAGGTACCCAAGCTGAGCAGAACATTACTTCCACTTACTGGTGTCTAGGGGATATGTGAATGGCGACCACAAGGTACCCAAGCTGAGCAGAACATTACTTCCACTTACTGGTGTCTAGGGGATATGTGAATGGCGACCACAAGGTACCCAAGCTGTGCAGAACATTACTTCCACTTACTGGTGTCTAGGGGATATGTGAATGGCGACCACAAGGTAGCCAAGCTGAGCAGAACATTACTTCAACTTACTAGTGTCTAGGGGATATGTGAATAGCGACCACAAGGTACCCAAGCTGAGCAGAACATTACTTCCACTTACTGGTGTCTAGGGGATATGTCGATAGCACCACAAGGTACCCAAGCTGAGCAGAACATTACTTCCACTTACTGGTGTCTAGGGGATATGTGGATAGTGACCACAAGGTACCCAAGCTGAGCAGAACATTACTTCCACTTACTGGTGTCTAGGGGATATGTCGATAGCACCACAAGGTACCCAAGCTGAGCAGAACATTACTTCCACTTACTGGTGTCTAGGGGATATGTCGATAGCACCACAAGGTACCCAAGCTGAGCAGAACATTACTTCCACTTACTGGTGTTTTTCTCCTCACTGTAAGCCCGCCTCGATAGCGTGATGGTTAGCGTGTCTGCCTCACGTTCAAGAGGTCGCGAGTTCGAATCTCGCTTAGGGTAAGTTATCCGGGTAAGGTTTTTTCCGAGGTTTTCCCTTATCCTGAGAAGACGAATGTCGGGTAACTTAAAGCTCCATGGACCTCGGCCTCATTTGAGCATCATTTCACCCGTTTCATTCACTCACCGTCCGATATGACGCAATGTTGGAGGACGTTAAAAAAAAAAAAAAAAAAAAAAAAAAAAAAAAAAAAAAAAAAAAATTCTCCTCACTGTAACTTTTCTATCTGCTGACCCTGATGCTATTAGGGTTCCTGAGGGCTAGGGAGTCTTATTTTTCCAACCTCCCCATTTCTCTAATTTCTCTATAAAACCTTAACCCCTAACATGCTGACCTGTCTTGGCATGTAATACGTCCTCTGATTGGTAATCAGAGGATATGGTCGGTGAATTTATTTTGATAATTCTCCCGGTCAGGTCGGTGAGACCCGTAAACCGACAGGTGTGGTCCTCCAGACATTCTGGGGGTTGTGAGAGAGCGATGTGACCACCAAAACATAAAAATATGGTGCTCTCTAAAAAGCAGTTACATTTATTGCTAAGTCTCTTCAATATTTATTGAAAAATATTGGAGAGCAAGAGGATTAATGACTTCATTGTCAGAAATCCAGCATTAGCTAACAACAACAACAACAACAACAACTCTGGTAAATTCAGTGGGAACACACCCAAATGCAAGATGCGAGATAATACAGCACATGGAAATATAGGTTCATTCTTTCCTTCCATCTCAGGTCACCATCGTATCTTACAGGTATACTCTACAACTATTTTGAAATATTTTGTTTTACCAATGTAAAACAGAGATATTGAATAAAAAATTAGAGAAGTATGGAGCTATTTTGAAGTAGGCAGTATTATCAATAACAGAGCAGTGATAAGTCAGGAAGCACGTTACATGCATACACTGACTGAAGTTTAAGAACCTCTACTGTACATGTTTCCCGTCTCTCTCACATGAGCAAAAACAAAATTGCTTATATGCATTTCTACTAATAACAAGCTATCCTGTCTTCTACTACTATTGCTACCACAGGGATCTTACTTAACAGGGCTTCAGCCACTTTTTCTTTATTTTTATTACTAAGGGGAGGGTGCATCATTTTTTTTTCCTTTTGTTTCTTGATTTGCTGATTTTGCAACATATATTATTTGTCTTTTCTTTTCTTTTTTGCATAGGACATCCTTTTTTTTCTCATTTTTTAAAAAAAATTATTTATAATTTCTTTTGGCGTAACATTATCCCTTTTTTGTTTCTTTAGGAGTTAACTAACTCAATTACAATATTTACAGTGTTCTCGTTATCCAATTGGTTTGCGGATATGGTGCACCAAAGTGAAGGCACAAACATATTAAAAGCACAGGTTCAAATACCCATAAGCCCATATTTTTTATGTTTTTTCTTTCCTTCTTTCATTATTTCTTTCCTCCTTTCCTTCTTCTTTTCTTCCTTCCTCCTTTCCTACCTTCCTCTCTCCCTTCCTTATTTCTTTCTTTCTTTCTTCCTTTCTTCATAAGCTCATGCTTAATTTAATTTGATTTACAGGAAACATTTGTGTCTCGTAATTTTTCGTTTAACTAATGCTTAAGCTTTCTGTTTAACTATTAATTACACTTACGTAACCTAAATAGTATGAACAACCTGATAACTTTGTTTTCACTTAAATGAGATGGTTCAAGCCTAACTAGCAGCTTAGAAACAAGTAAATAATTGATAAGCCTTGAAAGAGCTACATACAATTGAATTATTATAAACATAAGTTGAATTAATATTAACATTACAATACAGTAGGTAGATATAAGCAGAACAAAGATAAGGGAATGAATGAGTAAGTGCAGGAGTCATATCTTGGTACCTTAAATAAATCTGATAAGAAATTGAGCGATGCAATAAGAGACAGAATACAGACAGGGAATGAGCTTATTATGCAAATAAAAAGATTATCTCAAATGGAATAATAACCAGAAATACTAAACTTAAAGTTCACAAACCATTAATAAGGCCAGTAGTAACCTATGGGTCTGACGTTTGGTCTACCACAATGAACAGCGAATGATAAAAAGGCTTTGCGATCCTTCGAGAGAAGAATACTCAGAAAAATGTTTGAACCCATAAATTGTGGTGAGAGTGAGAAGCAACCAGGAAATAAATTATTTAATAGAAGTAAACAATATTATGTGCACTGTATATGATGGTGGTACATATTTTGCTATTTTAAAGCATAAGCACAACATTGCCCTCAAAACAGAAAAGAAATGCAGGAAAAACAAGTTTTCCCCTCTCCGGGTTCGAACTCGATTTCTTGGGTTCATTTGGTCCACAGTCAGTCGGCATAACTGTGTGGCCAAAACCAGACGTTTTAGCATTAACCTCTTCAGCAATATGGACGTGAAATCACGTCCATTTAAAATGACGGATGAGCGATATGGGCATGTATACACGTCCTGTGCGTTTGTGCACGTAACCCTTTTTTATCCCTTATCTAACTCAACTTATTTTAATTTTCCCTTTATGAAACATTTAAGTAAAGTTTATATACTTTACTGGCTTACCTTTATATGTTCCTGGGCCCTAATGACCAAGTTGTCGACGGGCCCTTAAACCCAACACACTCACTCACTCACTTTATATGTTCCTTGTGCAGTGATATGCCTCAAAACAGGGATAAACACACAAGGGTACATCTCCACATTCACATATTCCCTTCTTGCGGCACACGAAACACTTTCAAGATGGGCAGGACTTCTTTGCTTTTGGTGGTATTCTTTTAGGATAATGTTTTCCTTGAATTCTGAGGGGTGCAGGGCTTCTGAATTTTCTACCCCCAACGTGGTATTGTTCAATTAGGCTGCAAGCTATTGATAGTCGGAAGTCCAGGTAGGTCATTGTCTTGTGTGGGTTTAGAGCTCTCCAAATTACCAAACAATTGTATATGGTTATATCCAGTTGGTGCAAAAATACCTTTTTATACCACTTCTCCCTTCAGCTACAAGCAGGAAAGTATATGTATGTATTTCAACAAAGAAAGAAACAGAGTCTACTAAGTTAGGAAACTCGCGTAAGCAAAAGTTGCAAACGTGCTATATTCTGATGACTCAAAGCACTAGTGTATGCGTGGTCTCTATTTCACATTATGCTGACGCATAAGTCACACATACAATTGGTCGACTACTGTTTCTTTCAGAGAAATTATATTAGATGCGTTCGACAGAGCAAAGTTAACTTTTCAGCACAGTGAAACAAAATAGTGCCATTTCAACGATTTGTAAATGCAACTCAACTTTGCTGGTGACATACATGTATACTGCATAAAACAACTTTTATACCAGTTTTTGTTTCATTAAAGTAACTTAATATTTACACAAAATAGAGCTGTGTATATACGAAGCACTTTAAATGTCCTGCGCTGGATATTGCGTAGCAGTTCTCGGCTCGCAGACGTTTTAAATGGCCATCGCTCAAGAGGTTAATCTATATTTCTGTAGCCACTCTTCACATCCTGTTATCCATTGCAGTGGCATGCAGCCACACGTTAAGTCTCCAATTTATGTGATTTTGGTAATGCTACTATTAAGAAATGCTTCTTTAGAGAGACAGCAGACAGGCTTTACTAACTTCCTAATAAGCACTTTCTTTCGATTCCAGTGGATAATATTGACATATTTCTTTCTGTTTATGATTTATTGGTCAAAATCTAATTACTTTGAGTATGTGTAACTTATCAAGTTGACATTGCAGATCAATTGGTTTCCTATCTCAAATTGATTGTCTATGAACCCTCTATTACCCGGAAAATTCTTGTGGTGTTATTCATTTACACCCTGTATATCTCAGAAGCTTGCTAAATGCAGTGTCACTAATTCAAGGGGTCTGAAACTGAAGATATTTGCAATAAGGTATGAAAATTTCTACTGGTACCAGCAGTAGTAGTGCCAACATTACTTTCCTGTTTTCTTTCTTTAGATGAATTAATGTCCTTTAACCTGTAAGCCATATCAGATGGTGTATAAACGGAATGTTGATCAAATTTTGAGTTAATGTAAACTTTACAAACAGATTAGGTAGCAAGCAACAAGCAGAGGGTTATTATTATTTATTTATGCCAACAAACTTACTGTTGGTGTTTTTAAACACACAAGCCATGTGTTGAGCAGCCGCCCGGTAAGCGGAAGGTCTGTGGTTCAAATCCCATTTGTGGCATTGAATTTTTAAGTTCCAGTTCTACCTCTCAAACTTTGCCCACACACGGCTTGTGTGCTTAAAAACACCAACAGTAAGTTTGTTGGCATAAATAAATAATAATTACCATCTGAAGGTTATTTAATCCTGGGGCATAAAGTACTTACAATAGTAAGTCACCATTGGGGTAATTTGTCTCTGATGTGAGACTGCCTTTGTGGTTTACCAGGAGAAATACGAACTGGTTTAAGAATTTAATGCCATTCTGGCAGTTTGTCACAATAGCTCAGTGGTTAGAGCGTCCGCCCGGTAAGCGGAAGGTCTGTGGTTCAAATCCCAGTTGTGGCATTGAATTTTTAAGTTCCAGTTCTACCTCTCAAGCAGAGGGTTGTTTCTGATCTCTGATAGCAAACAGCAAATGTGATTACTGTATTTCTGTGTGCGCAGGAAGGTCAAGCATTTGTGAAACAAAAAAACAAACCAGTTCCTCTTCTGCTTTCACAGCAGTAGGATCTATGTGGTTGTCCCAAGCATATAAAATTGATGTATGATGATAATAAAGAAATTAAATACACAGATACCACAAAGTTTCTTGGTCTTTGGATCCAAGACAATTTAAAATGATTAACTAAATAATAAGATGAGCACATTATGCTGTAACTTTAGACATCTAGTGCATACAGTCAGTATATATACACATACAGACAGACACATGCACACTCAGCAATGTGTATTTTGCATGTCTTCATTCTATTTTGAAATATGGTATAACTCTACGGGGCAATTCACCTCACTGCAGCTCACTATTTATAATGCAAAAAATATTTTCAAGGATAATGGGAGGAACCAATTTAAGTTCCTCGTGTAGACCATTATTTAAAAAATCTAAAATACTACCACTACCATGCATTTTTATTTTTGAAATTGTATTATTTACAAAATTAAACCTAAACAATGAAAGTAACTATTATACCTTTAACAATGTAATTCATAACCACAGCACAAGACAGAGAACAGACATGCACATACAGAGAAGCAATGCCACTGCCCATAAAAGCAGTGTAATAAACTTAGGTATAAAATTATTCAATAAATTGCCTCTGAGAGTGAGTGAGTGAGTGAGTGAGTGAGTGAGTGAGTGAGTGAGTGAGTGAGTGAGTGAGTGAGTAACTGTAAGTAAGTATGCCTAAGCAAACTGAACCATATTGGGAAGGCTACACTACTGCCCTTTCTGCTATTATTGAAGCAGGCAAAAAGCAAAGTATGGGATTAGCTCAGTATTGAATAAAAAGGGAAAGGGTAGCATTGGATTAATTTCAAATGGAAGAAAACAGATAAACCCATGACTTGCTACTACAGGTCAAGGCTCTCATCTATGGCAGTAATCCAGGCATGCAAAAAAACTTGGAATATCCCTCAAAACTGTTTAACATCATTATAAGCAAAGGCCGAGACCATAAGTTGCTGCCACTTCACATCTTTGAGTGTCAAGCTCTATGAGAAGCACCTGCCTTATGTGTATCTTACTGACTGCAACAAACCCTGTGCAATTTACTACCGACCAGGGGGTGGAAACAATTTTCAAAATTGATATGCAGAATGCAGAGAAAGTTTTTCAAAGGGATTCATTGTCATTGCTGGTTACTGCTACAATGGAAAACTGATAATTCATAGAGTTGCTAAAAAGGCCAAGATCAATTCCAAGTATTATCATCAGGATGAAGTTCTCACCACAATTTACCACACTGAAATTCCAGCTCTGTATGGAAGAGACCAAAACAATGTCTGGGTACACCAAGATAAGGCATCCAGTCACACTTCTGTTTCCACTGTCCCATTCTTACAAAGAATAGACGAGGAAACTCGAATACATGCTATTCTGTTCAGCAACATCCCAGTGAAATTTTCTGATGCCTCTCCAACAGATGTTTTTCCTTTGAACTCTGGGAAGTAGGCACTGTCGAACAAGTGATGGTCTTTGGAAAGTGTGTAAAGAGGAGTGGCAACTTCTGAACATGACTGCCCAATGCAAGAGGTGCAGAGCAATTGCTCGGATGAAGGGACAACAAGCAGAGCATGACTGGTGGTGGAGACATGGCTTTTCATAAGGTAGGAACAAAGTCATATAGGAACCAACTCTCTCTCTGTTGCAGTAAATGTATTTGTGTGCCACACATCAACTAAACCCATCACACTTTTTTTTGACCAGTGGTTATCATAACCACATAAAGCACATGGAAAGCAGAATAAAGCATTTTTTACTACACATGGATATATTGACTTATTTTTCATCTAAATGTCCTATTGAATTCCAATGCATTTAATCTTTGCAATTTATTTATGTGCAGAATTGAAGTAGGCCTTCTCATGCATTTCACCTCCTAATGAATGTAGAATGTAGAATTTTCCTATTCAAGGAAAACAGCACACCACACATGTGAGCTCTCATTCATCTGCTGGAGCACTGGCAATGCAGCTAACATTATTACAAAACAATCATTCATTTCATTTTAAGCAATGACAGTGAAACATGAATGATAAACGTGGTGTGTCTAGGACAAGGATTGGAAAGGGTAGAATCAGATTGCAAAATTAAATGCCATAGCCGAGACTTGAACACAAGTCTTCTGGTCTCCCTATAGTTGCTCTAACCACCGAGCTACCATGGCAACTTGGAGACAACAAATTGTCCAACTCACTCAAATCTTCCCTGGTAAACCACAAGATCTTCAATACATATGAGATAATATACCCTAGTGGTGACTTACAACATGTAAGTCGCGGGTTTGTGGTTTACTGGGAAAATGTGAGTCAGTAGGAGAATCAGTGGTTAGAGCAACCAGGCTGAGGCAGGAACACCTCTGGCAATGGCAATGACAAATGTGACTTAACAAATCACTTAGTGCAGATCTCTCACTTCTCTATATAACAAGAATGATAAAGTTGGTACACAGATTTACTCAATAGTCAAAGAGCTTCCTTCAGCTTATTACACCTTCAACAATAATGAGCATCACTGTCAAGGACCAACCCCTGTATGTCACATTCGTTAAAAGTGTGTTATGTGTTTCCAAAAGACCATTTTTGGAACTCTTAATTCATTATTTAACCATCTTGCAGTTTTTAAAATTTGTCATACATGTAAGCAATTTCATATGGATGAGAATTAATCAAGGACACCTACCACTTGTTCATCAAATTGCTTTAGAATGGACAGGACTAGCGCTCTTCTCTGTTGCTTGGTACTTCTAAGAATGGAGTACAAGAAGCCATTCAGTGCACCAGGAAATTCTCCTTCTTTTACTCGGTAGCCTCGAACAATCCCTGAAGGATCTGACTGTAATATCCTCTGCAGCTTATATGACAATTTAATGCCTGTTTGAGCCTTCATGTGAATAAAACCTGGATATTTCTTTTCAATATCTTGCAACTGTTTGTCAGCACTATGGCTCACAACTTTCTCCACATCTGTGCTCATGCATATCAAATATGGTACTATCTGTAACAGAATGAAACAAGTAAATCAATAGAACCAGCTACTGAGTAAACCTAGAACTAAAATTATTAGCTATCATAACAGTGTCTGCTCATCCTTAAAAGAAAATTTTCTTTAAGAGATCACTTCTAAAAGGAAGTGCTAATACTTTCTGTATTTTCTTAAATTCTGATAGGAAGCAAATACACCTAGTTTTACCACAAATACCGCGTGTGTTAGCTGCATATGGCAGGCAAATCCCCAAGTAAGATATTCAGCTTTGTGTATTGCACTCTTCAGCGCAGTCACTCTGGAGTTGGTAAAGGCAGTGCCCCCATGGTATGTGATGAACAATCCTAACATGTCTATGTTCCGCACACTGTGCAGTAACCTGGCTTATTTTGTCTACCAATGGCCGAAGGGATAAGTGACATAGGTTCTTAAAAATCAAAATACTTAATGCAGCATTATACAGCAGATGGGTCATAGAACCCTTTACGCTGATGAAAAAATGTTCAGTATTCAGAGTTTCAATGCCCAAAATTACAAGATACATGCCAGGCCCTTTGGAGATGCTGCTGAAAACTTTCCAAAATTTCATCCTGCATTTGTTATGGTGTGACCTACTAATGAACCACCGAACTTTGTTTCTGTGAAAAAGGAGTCAAAACATTGACCAAAATGTACCAGGACACAATGATGAAGGGCTTACCACTACTAGCTCAGTAGCGCCCTATCAGGAAACAGTACTGGAGAGGGTGGCTGGCAGGATTCAACCCCAGCACATATGGCTCAGATTGGCCTTCTGCAAGTCCAAATCTGAACCCCCTGGACTAAAAATTGTTGTCCACACTCCATGAGGTGCTTTGCAAGAACAGACATCCAAATATTTAAAGTTTGAAATGTTCATTCAGGAAGGCAGTAGTAGAGTTCCTGATGGAAACTTTGCGTAATTCAATAGGTGAGTAGCCACAATGACTTAAGGACTGTGTGAATTTTGAATTTTAATTTGTTGAGTACTAGAGCATACACATAGTGGGCTGCCCATGGACTTGGGCCCTAGCCCCTCTGTCATGGGATAGCCCTCTGCCAATGTCTACATATAATTTTTTGATGTGTACGGTTTATTCTTTGACAGCAGTTAATTAACTTTGTTCATAACTGTCTTTTCCACTTTCGTATTTTTGGATCTCTTATTTCCACCTATTTCTCTAATACTTTCTTTTTCCCTAAGACCATTACTATTTTAGATTACCCATTCCATTCTAAAATTCAATTTTCTCTCTCGGCTTTCTATGTTTCCTGGTTAATAATTACCTACACTTCACTTCTTCACTTTCTTCTTAGCTCTGACACTTCCACTTCCTTTCCTCACTTACTTGACATTAATCTTAAACTCTTATTTCCATCCCCTCTACTACACCTGAACACAATTCACTTATTTCTAAGGGGGTTTATGAACTATCCCTAAGTA
>CM060964.1:6817910-6945410 GCA_030765045.1 Tenodera sinensis
CTGTCTGTGTGTGTGTCTGTCTGTCTGTGTGTCTGTCTGTCTGTGTGTGTGTCTGTCTGTGTGTGTGTGTCTGTCTGTGTGTGTGTCTGTCTGTGTGTGTGTGTGTCTGTCTGTCTGTGTGTGTGTCTGTCTGTGTGTGTGTGTCTGTCTGTGTGTGTGTCTGTCTGTCTGTGTGTGTGTCTGTCTGTCTGTGTGTGTGTCTGTCTGTGTGTGTGTGCCTGTCTGTGTGTGTGTGTCTGTCTGTGTGTGTGTGTGTCTGTCTGTGTGTGTGTGTCTGTCTGTGTGTGTGTGTCTGTCTGTCTGTGTGTGTCTGTCTGTGTGTGTCTGTCTGTGTGTGTGTCTGTCTGTGTGTGTGTCTGTCTGTGTCTGTCTGTCTGTGTCTGTCTGTCTGTGTGTGTCTGTCTGTCTGTGTGTGTCTGTCTGTCTGTGTGTGTGTGTCTGTCTGTGTGTGTGTGTCTGTCTGTGTGTGTGTGTCTGTCTGTGTGTGTGTCTGTCTGTGTGTGTCTGTGTGTGTGTCTGTCTGTCTGTGTGTGTGTCTGTCTGTCTGTGTGTGTCTGTCTGTCTGCGTGTGTCTGCGTGTGCGTGCGTGTGCGTGCGTGTGCGTGCGCGTGCTCGTGTGCGTGTGCGTGTGTGTGGGTGTGTGTGTGTCTCTGTGTGTGTGTGTGTCTCTGTGTGTGTGTGTGTCTCTGTGTGTGTGTGTGTCTCTGTGTGTCTGTGTGAGTGTGTGTGTGTGCGTGCGTGCGTGTGTGTGTGTGCGCTGATTTTAAAACACAAGATACTCGATTATCTTCCTTTCATAGAAGTTTGAAAACAGGATCACAAAAGGTTTCCCATGGATGTTCAAACTCTGGCAGCGATACGTAGATGACATATTTGCAATGGTTACAAAAAGACACATCAGTGATGCATTAAAACTTTTGAACATACAGGACAAAAGTATAAATTTCACAATGGAAGTACAAAAAGATGATAAATTACCATTTTAGATCTAAAATTAATCAAAAACAAGGATAGAATAAATTTCGGTATTCACAGAAAACCAACTACATAAAAGCTAATAGTTACAATCCAAGACGCCACAAACAAGCAATTTTCAATAGTTTAACACATAGATTGGTGAACATCCGTCTTTCAGCAGAAGAATACAAAACATATTACAAAATAATTGAAATAGCACAAAAAAAACGGCTTCACCAAAGAATTAGTAGATAAAAAAGTAAAACGAGCAGAAAAGAAAAAATTATTAAAAGAAACTACAACTCTCACAGCAGCAAAAACAAAAATGACATTCAAAAAATTTACATATCATCCATGGGCCTTTGATAAATTTAAAAAAATGTTCAAGGAATACAACATTCAGCTAGCACCAGTAAACCATTACTCCATAAAAAACCTGCTACTTTCAAACATCAAAGATGCTATTCCATCTAACAAAAAATCTGGCATATACCAAATTGAATGCAGTGATTGTAATGAAATATACATAGGAAAAACCAAAAGAAATTTAGAAATTAGATCCAAGGAGCACGTTAGGAACATCAAGAGTAAACAATTAGAAAAATCAGCAGTTGCGTTTCACTTTTGGACAAAAAATCATGACATCAAGCTAGAACCGAAACTTCTCAAACACATAACCGGAAAACAAGAACTGTCCACATGGGTACAAATCTTCTTTTTAAAAAATAGAAACCGAGTATTTAATGTCGACATTCCTCAGAAAGATATTTTCAGCAAGTTCATTGAACCGTTACCAGAAGAAACACCAGAAGCAGCATCACCATCCGCACCATGAAACACCATGGAAACCCAGTTATTGTCCGGTTGATAATAATGGAGGAAAGTTAACCTTTGAAACGCGTTCCGGAAAATTATGTTGTAAGTGTTGTTCAGTGTTATTAATTGACTCACCTTTTAAATTAAACAAGATACTTGATGCTCATTTTATTAAACAGCTGTAAAGGTGATAGCTAGTTCAATGAATGATGCTCTTATTACTAGTTTTCAGATATTACAGCATCATGTTCTGACAGCAATAGGAAACCTGCTTTTTCAACTTCACCCAGTGTATCAAGTAACTTGTGTTGTGTCTACTTCATATAGTTCCCCTCTTCACTTAGCTTTTATTCAATATCACTTTTATGTACTGATAGAATCAAATATTTATAGAAATTAGTTGTATGGTATAAATGTAGAGTATGCTCATGATCTGAGAATTACCTTGCCATATTATCTCAATGAAATATGCAAATGTTATGGCCGAGAGTCAGTCACTAGCCAGGCTATCGCTGCATGTTATGATTATGACCATAATCGTGACTTGGTATAGTGCTCATTTCATGTTTCCTACCCCAAACAGGTTGCAGAACCTAATGTGTTGGGGTTTGCCCACCATTGCTCTAACTCCTTACCTACCATTAAGTTAAACAATGCAAAACTGTGGAAGTGTTTAGGGTAATCTACAACATAACTATGAATTATACCTGTACAGGGTGCACAAGTCCCTGCTGTAAGATAAGCTGAATGACCTTCAGAGCTGCCTGCCGTACTCCCACATTGGGATGGAGGAAAGATTCCAGGATTTCTTTTAAATACAACTGAATCACTGTACTTGCCATGCCTGATGATACATCACCCATTTCCTTTAAATTCTCTTGTTTGGACAATTTGGCCCCTGAAAAGTACAGAATTGCACATTTATTAGTAATGTTTATGAATTTAAATTGTCACATAATTTCTTAAAGAAGCTAGAGCAAAGTACATTTTACTAAGCAACTGGTTTTGCACACACCATTCTGATTTCCAGTTTTAATACCAGTGCCTTCTTAAGCAAGTGGCCTCACATTTAATTATGCAATTTTTTATCCTTCTCATGTTATTAAGAATACATGGATATTAAACTTTGACAAGCTACTTTCCTAGCTATAAGTGCTGCCTAAGTGATTCAAATCTTAGGAATTTAAAGCTTAATAAATAACTTTAAACCTTCTAAAACATATGGAATTAATTCAAAGCATTCCCAAACAAACAGTTCAATAAAGCAAATTGCAATGAAAGGCTGTAAGGTTAAACCTCATTGAAAAGAAGTAGGGGCACCCACTCTTAATCTGAGAGGCAGATTGTCTATGTTATCTAAACCTAGGCTTGCAAATTATTACTCTACATCTCAACACATGGAAACAATCTCTGCAACACAAATATGCAAGTGTCTAAACACAACGTAAACCTAAAACTATCCCCCTAAAAGAAAGAAAAACTAATTCCATAACAAGTAATGGTCTCATGATCTATACTTACTATAATGGATAACAATAACAATATGAGATTGGAAAATTCAATACAGGGCTATTCAAAAAGAAGGAACAGTTTTCAAACAATTATTTCTTCCAAATTACGAAAGGTAGAACAATAATTCCAAACGTTCCTGGACAGACAAAGGTTTAAAATTGGAACAATCTACGTAGAAGCTTCAATCACAGCTGCATTAGCACTGTTGCTTGTAACACTGACTGTCTGTAGTAAAATGGTGACACAATGATGAAAAAGCATTCTGTGTGCTGCAATTAGCAAAACTAGGGTACATTATTGCAGTTCAACATGCTTTTTGCCATCAGTTTAACCGCCTCAGCATAAGTACATTCACAAGTGACATTGAGAATACGTAGGAGATGGTGGCATCTGCAAATGGAAAAGCGTGGCACGTCCATGCACACTGAATGTATTTGTAGTTTATGAAAGGAGCCCACGAGCAAGCAAGGAACTTAAAATTCCTCAACCAACAGTATGGTGAGTTCTGCACCTGAAGCCACATGAACTGCAGTTATTGTAAGCATTACATCCTGACAACCACAACAAAAGGTATGAATTTTGCATTAGAATGCCACATGATGTGGAAGACAATCTTTCTGAACAATTAATTTTTTCCTGATGAATCCACTTTTCATCTTTCCGGTAAAGTTAATCAGCATTATGTTAGACTTTGGGCATGTGAAAATCCTATGTCAGTCATTGAACATGAAAGAGATACACTGAAAATTAACATCTTCCGTAAATAAAGTTTATGGATCTTTCTTCTTCATGGAGAAAACTGAGACAGGACTAACCTATCTAGACATGCTTCAAAACTGGTTATTTCCTCAACTTGAAGATGATTCAGATGACTTCGTCTTGATGCAAGATGGTGCCCTGACTCATTTGTCTAAGCACATCTGATGTTACATGAATGAAGCCACTCCAGGACGTTGTATTGGAAGAGAAGGAGTGCAAGATCAACTTCTTCACCAGTGGCCGCCCAGGTCTCTAGAGCTAACACCTTGTGACTTTTATCTATGGGATTACGTAAAAGACCGTGCTTTTATCCCTCCTGTGCCTGACACTCTTGAAATCTGTGACAACGAATTGTTGAAGCTGTTGATTGGATAACTGGAGACAAGCTGATTTGTGTGCGGCAAGAAATGAGATAGCGTTTTGATATTTGTCATGTAACACATGGTGCTCATATTGAATGCATAAGAAAGTGAAAACTGAAATTGTTTTCTTTCCATGAACGCTGGAATTGTTTCTATCTTTAGTAGTTCAGAAGAAATAATGTTTGAAATCTGTTCCTTCTTTTTGAATAACCCTGTGCTTTAAGTATATTTTATAATGGGTTAAAAAAATGAAGATAAATCCAATGCCTATAGTGAAGATCTACAACAGAGGAGAGTATGATGATCCACATTGAACCATAGCTCCACATACACTGCTTTATTCCTTGTGTTTACCAAGCAAAGTCGACCAACCGTAAACAACAATAAATACTATTATTTATTTATGCCATCCAATTTACTGCTGGTGTGTGGGCAATGTTTGAGCAGTAGAATAAGAACTGAAAAATTCAATGCCACAGCCAGGATTTGAACCACAGACTTTACGCTTGCCATGTGGTTGCTCTGACTCCCTTTGTGGTCTATTGGGAGAAATATGAAGTGGTTGGCAAGTTGTCACAGTAACTTATTGGTTAGAGCATGGCAAGTGGAAGGTCTATGGTTCAAATCCCAGCTCTGGCATTTAATTTTTCAGTTCCGATTCTACCTCTTAAATAATAAATAGCTTTATAAAAACACTTTATCTATTAAGCTTTATTTTCTTGATGCAAGTGTTTATGTTGTTAGCTAAAATCATCAACCTGTGAGTGCAGCAGGGCTTCAAGGAGGGAGAGGTTAGGCTACTCTGTGTGCACTTCAAACATTCTCCTTCTTATGCAACATGACTGCAAACTCTCTTTGCACAATCTATTTGGTTCAAAATTGTAAATAAGAAATCTGAATCTATAGACTGGAGAAAATGTTAGGGATGTGCAAATATGAAGAATAAATTAAAGAGTAAAATGTACACAACATTTATTTGTACTAGTTACACCATGAAATTAACGTAACATTAATGGTAGTTCTCTCAAAATATATTGTCTTTATAGATTGATTACCACGGACTCGCTCTTTCCCATTATATGTACCTTCAAAAGAATGATATTTGTTTTCTAGTTCAATATGGCATATGAAGTTGGACCAATGATTCTTGTTTTCAATGTCGTTTATAGTATTTTGAACTAAGGCTTGAATTTCAGTAAGACTTTTTCTTTCAAAGACATTGGCTGCAATGTTTCTTTTCAGTTCTGACCATACATATTCTATGGGATTCAAAGTATAATGATAAGGGAGCAGTCTAACAACTACACGGCCATGCTTAGCAGCTAATTCGTCAACAGTGTTAATTTTGTGTTTATTGTACGTTTCTTTTATAAGTTTTTGCAGCTGTGATAGTGTCGCTGGTATGATTCACTTGCAATGGAGAGTAGAACATTCAATATTGCCTACAGTTTTGTGCCGCTTGCTGCACGGACCTGCCCTTCACTCCCAAACCCCACCTGGTAGCCGAATAGACTTTACAGAAAATAACTGTGTGCAGTGTTGTGTTGGTACTCACAGGGAATTACTGAACAAATCAACTCTGTCTCAACTGAAATAATAAACTATTTTGATATAAATCAACTGGGATGTATGATAAGTAAGATAAAAATAATCATTATTTGTTTATGCGAACCAACTTACTGCTGCTGTTTTTAAACACACAAGCCATATGTGGGCAATGTTTGAGAAGTAGAATAGGAACTGAAAAATTCAATGCCACAGCCGGGATTTGAACCACGAACCTACTGATTCATGTGCAGCTGCTCTAACCACAGAGCTACCATGGCAACTTGTCAGTATGACATTAAGGGGAGACAGTCGCCATGGCAACTGCCATAAGGCTACATGTTAAATTTAGCAAACTTTAGGTACATATTGCACAAAAAGTAATAAACACATAGCTCTAAAACTTTTACACAGTGTAGTTAACATATCTAACTAAAAACTGATAGCAGATCAGGTCTGTAGAGTGATTTTGTTTTGATATAAAAAATATTATTTAAAATGAGTACATAAATTTAAAAAAAATAGACATTTTTAGCTACTCCTCCATGCACACTAACCTTTAGATTAATCCTACTATCCTGAAAGGCTATCAGTTTTTTAATCATGCTATTATTTAAAAGCTGTGAAAATTTCAGGTCTGTATCTTTCATACTTTGGCAGATAACGGTACCTAAAGGTAGAAAAATGTAGTTTTGAGAAAAATTGAGTTAAAGTTTAAAAATACTCGATTTTTTTATTTTATGCTTCAGACCTACAGTTAATACATTCCAGAACTGTATGCTGGATCATCTATCTCCTCCTGTTCTTCTCTCTTTCTTTTCTTCCCCCTCTTTGCTTTTCTGCCTTCTTTTGTAGCTTGTTGAACTGCGATTTCAGCTTTCCGGATCCGCTCTACATCTAGGTTCCTGAGTCCAGTAGCAGTATTTGCTCCATATTTAACACCCAGCAGATTTAAAACATCAATCTTCTTTGACACACCATCATTAAAGCAGAACACTGCATCATATACACCAAACTTTAATGTCTCCATCCTCACAAATTCAGTTTTTGGGACACGCCTCCAAATAACAGAATTGAAACTCTCATTTGGATTTTGTGTATGCCCATGTAGACATTTCTTCAACAACTCTGGATCAGATAGTGCTCTGAACAGAGGTTTAATAGCTACCATTACAGTTTCTGGCAAGGAATGTTTATGCTCATAATTTTGCCCTTTATTGACAGAAATTTTGTACTTGCACCAGCTGTCTGAACATAGATCATGTTGAGGTTTGCTGTCTGTGGAAAGCTTGTGAAAATATATGGCCCAGATGGCTCTTCTCATATCTTCTAAATTGTTTACATTTCTTCTTATGGCTAAGCCATAGTAACTTTGAAGTTGGTCAATTGTAGATTTTGTTAGGTGTCCCTTCCCACCTAATCCTTTACCTTCTTGCAGTTTGGTGCCAGATTTTTCCTTCACAAGGTTCCTCAAGTGTTGTTCACTGTGACGGGATAAGAAATTTGACAGAATGTCACGAGAAATGGTAGTGATAAAAGGAAAAGTAGAAGAAATGTGTATAAGGGGAGAGAAAAGTACTAAACTTTCCCGAACATTCGTAAAATTTTGAGCTGTAAGACATATTTTCAGTTTGGTAGTGCAGAAGTGGGCGTGGCATTTAAATCCCAGCAATGTGTAACATTTTAGTTAAAATTTAATATCGGAAAAACTAAATGTTCAATTTCGATAAAACAAACGCCATTTTGTAGTGAACCCAATGGGTTATACATTAGCGGTAAAAACAAAATTTCGAATTTTTGACCCCTCTTCGCGACTGTCTCCCCTTAAATTCTCCAACCAATTTGTATTTTCCTGGTAGACCACAAAGGGAATCTCATATCAGAGATAAATACCCCAAGGAAGACTTACAATCATAATCATTTGAAGTTTTCAGTTCTGATTCCACCTCTCGAAACATTGCCCACACACGGCTTGAGTGTTTAAAAACACCAGCAGCAAGTTTGTTGGCATAAATAAGTAACAATTACCAGAGTTACTTAATCCCGGGACAAAGTACTTACGACTAAAACCACATTGTTTCATATTACACAAAGTCAAATGACAAGGAACTGTTATACTAGGTACGAATGTGTGAACTGTGGGTCAGTTATGTTAGCACTATACCTCACTTACTTGTCTACAATTAAAGCATTTGAATGGGTAAATGCTGTTCATTTTTGATACAAAGATTCTTGATATAACTTGACATAAACTTGACATAAAAAGCTACAATTGCAAACCGAAGTGACTTAGTTCAGAACATCACCAATTCTGGATCATGTAAATTCATTGCATACGAATAATTCTGAGTTGGGTTAATTCAAGGGTGGTTAGTTGCAGAATATGTGTTGTTGCTTGCTACATAGCAAATGATAGAAATCACTTTCTAGAAACTGATGCAATTTACCATTGGTTTAGGGCTGCCAAAGTAACTGTTTCTTAAACAAACGGTTACTAAATAAATTCATGCATATTATGTTAGCATGTTTTAAGTCAACAATACTGTGACGGTTAAATTTTTATAAGATTGTGATAAGTACAGTTTTATATGACTAAAAACATTTATGACAAGATTTGTTTAAGAAGAATGATGAAATTGGTTTTGGAAATTCTGGAAAGTTATTTTCTAGAAGTGTATTTCAGCAGGAGAGTATCACTCAATTTTAAGGGGAACTATTGATAAATATTCGCAAAGGTACAGACACATGTTCCGAATATGCATATATAATAGGTTTAAAGTGCACTAAGATGCATAATAGATTTAATCTTTGCTATAATCGCATTGAGATTCTGTGTTCTTTCTATACCTGGTGATGTGGCATCCCACACACATGGTAACCGTGTCTTAGTTACTAGTTCGCTTTGGTCCTTGATGAGGAAGTGTTGGGCTCCGTTGCCAATTCATATGCTAGATGCAATGGCATGTATTTTGAGACACCCATTGTTCTTTTAGAAATTTTGCTTTCACTCCTTCAATAGTTGTTAGTTTCTCCCATATTAGGTTTTATACATAGGTTGGTATAGGTAAGATTTTTGTATTGAATATCAGCATTGCTGTTTTTAAGGATAACTTTTGAATGTCATACACTGCTTTCAGGGCTGCCGCTCTCCTGTTATATGCATATATGAGCACTGAAAGAAGCACAGATTTGCCTCCCTCTAGTGAGGGCATATCACAGTATTTCACGATGTCACACATGTTCTGTTAAAGCCACAACTTTTAGCTTTGTGTAATTGCAACAAGTGAGACAAGAATGGCAATTCTTGTATTTTCCGTCTATTTTTTCTTAGTGCTAATCCTGAAAATCAATTTTTGATTGATTTGCTCCTTTAATTTCCCCTTCAACTGTCTGATATGTGCAAATGTCTGTCTTATTTGCAAACTAATAGATTAAACATAAATTACACGTGTTTTTGTTTCCTATGTGTTTTTAAAAAATTTACCTCCCTAAATATTAACAACATACACAGCCAAAAATATATTTCAACATGTTTTAAACAAACTTGCATTATCTTATTCCAATGGCTTATAATTAAAAAATTGAAGAATATAGATGGGGCTGAATAGGCCTCTCAGAATCCCAAAGCCAACTAGGTTTAATAAATTGATTAATAAATAAATAGATATTACGATAGTTGTGATCACTTAAATTTTGCTTATATTAACAAGTTACAATACCTTAAGGTCCATGTCAAATATTCAAGGAGGAAAATAATGGAGTAGTAAGTTCTACTATAGCAAATCCATTTTATAATCTGCTCTTAGTCACTGACCATGACATTGTGCTGACTAAGTTTGGAAAGGATGGATTTTTCAACACAATAGTCACTGGCTATTTTGAAATTCATTATAGTTAATGCATCTCTAATCAAACCTTTTCTAAATCTTATGAGTTTATCTTTTGGAAATTATTTGCATATTCATTCCCAACTTTCTGGATGTCTTCCGGAGGCACTAAATGCAATAAAACATACACAAAATTTGAGAATTCCAACCTTTATTATCTATTTCCTCATTGAATAAAGATTGTATGAAGTTGTGTTCATTTGTCTATATTCTACATATGAAGGGGGCAGCAATCATTATGTACAGCAAAATGCATCTTGGGACGCATTGAGGGTTCTATACACACTGCTTTAGTAGCAAAAAGAACAACAGCCATTAAGGTAATGTATGGAAGGCGGGAATCATGCAACTCAACACCACCTTAACCCTCCATTGGTTGTTAGGGGCCAGGGAGACCCTTAGGTTTATTTAAACGTTATAGTTTTTGTACGAACATACCTACGTAATTGACTGGCTGGGACATTGAACATTACACCTTACTCGACTGTTAGCTGAAGCAACACCCTTATGTTTATTTCTCTGATTACAAGAATGAATAATGAGCACTTATGTGCTGTGGAGGCCGGCCAGCCAGCCAGGCCCTGCACACCTACTCTTGTTACACATTCCTGGTTAGCTGTGTAATATCGCTTTGCTATGGCAGCTTCATGTTGGACACAAGTAAAAGGTATGATCTAGAAAATCCCATTGTCTACTTTGTAACGATGATGCCTTACCTGTAGATGACGATCTGATTCTCAATATGAACTAGAAATGACATCTTTAGATTCACAAGCTGATTATAAAGAAGAGGAAGATGATAAGAGCAACCTTTGTGATGATAATGTGTATTTTGCAGGTAATATCATATGCTTATTCAAAGTTTCCTTTCTAATAGATAAGATTTAATATTCTTTAGTTTAATTTTTTCATTTCTTATCTGTTTAATTCTGGATGGTAGGTGGTTGTACAGGTCTTTGATACTATTTTCTATGCACTTATTATTTAGAACACCTATAAGTCTATTTCTAAAATAATTTTCTTTAGTTCTAGTGTTATATTTGTGAATATTACTGTTTTTGTTTTGATTATAACATTTTAAAGTGAGTTTAGTACATTCACATATATATATATAATGAAGGTAACGCTAAAATATTCAGTTTTTTAAAAGCATTTATACATGAATCTCTTTTTTCTATTCCTGCAATTAAGAGTACTGCTCTCTTTTACAGCCTAAACAGCCTTAAAAGTAATGTTTTATGTGCTGAGCCCATAATACACTCCATAGTTTAGATGCGAATGAATGAAGGCATAGTATATTTGCTTGACACTTTTTATCTATTATTTGTGTTATTTGTTTTAATACATATAAACCTGAATTAATTTTGCTTATGACTTTTTCAGCATGCATATTCCATTTCAAGTTACTGTCTATTATTAATCCTAGGAAGTGTTTTATTTACTTGTTGAATTTCTCTGTTTTCTATTTTTAACTTTATATTTGTTTTTGTTACCGAGACTAATTTGCATCCACTCTCTTTTGTTTGTGTTTAATACCATACCTAAATTTTCTAAAAGTTGACTGACTTTTTCTAGTCAAGTATTTACCCTGATTTGTAGCTCTATTTCTGTTTTTCCTGTAACTACAATTGTAGTGTCATCCGCATAACCGATCGCTATTCCCCAGCTTCTTGAATTATTTTAAATAAACTGTTTATATAGAGTAAGAATAAATACGGTCCTAATTTTGAGCCTTGTGGTACTCCATGTGTTACTTTTTTGAATTGTGATCGAATTTTTGTTAGCTTTCCACTTACATTATGTATTATTTCAACGCATTGTTCTCTATTTTGTAAGTATGAGCCAAGCCACTTTAATGGTATGCCTCTAATTCCATAGTTTTCTAGCTTTGACATCAAGGTTTCTATGTTAACGCAATCGAAAGTCTTAGAAAGATAAAGGAATATCGCAATTAACTGCCATTCCGATAGAATTTGAAATCTATTACAAAAACTTTGTAGCTGTACTAGAAATAATTCCTCTACTATTTTAGAGAAGGTTGGGCATAAAGATATAGGTCTATAGTTTTCCATTTCTAATTTCGAGTTTTTTTTTCTTGTAAATTGGTCTAACCACAACTTGTTTTAAATTATTAGGAAATATTCCCAAATTGAAAGACTGATTGATTGAGTGAGTTAGTATGTCTATAATTTCATATTTGCAATATTTAATTATCTCATTTGTAAATTCCTCCAATCCACTGGATCTTTTGCATTTTAATGAATTTATCTGTGCAAGAAGTTCGTCCTCATAAATTTTATTTAGCGCCGTAGAGTTACATACATTTTTATCATTTATAGGCACATAATGGATTTGTTTTATTCCTAATTTTGTTACAACGTTCACATAGTGTTCATTGAAATGGTCAGCTATCTTTATAGGATCTTCTATCATTTGACTCTTAATTTCAATGGACATATTTTCTTGCCATTTTTGTTTGTTATTCTTATGTATTGAGTTTACAATGCTCCATATAGCTTTAATTTTATTTTCTGCATTTGTTATCAGTTGTGTATTATGCAACTTCTTTTATTACGTTATTTAAGATTTTATTATATTTTTCTATATAATCGTAAGATTTGTCATCAAGATTAGGGTGTTTTGAACTATTTAAAAACTGCATACGCTTTTTGGAGATATCTATACCTTTAGAGACCCAATTATTACCTTTTGGTATTTTTAATTTTACTTTAAGTAACGGCAGGGTTGCATCCAAACAGTTTCTTAAGATTACACCTAGGTAATCAAATTTATCATTTATTTCATTTTCTTTGCACATATCTGCCCAATTTATTGCTTGAAGATGTTGTCTTAAAGCGTTTAGTGTATTTTTATTTACAAGCCTTTTAATTTCGGTTATATTATCAGTATTATTTTTTTGTTTACCTAAGGTTTTAGGTAAATTCCCATTTTTACGATTTTGCTACTCCAATTCTCTGGTTTTAAGTTTGTGTACATGTGATCGACACAGGTAGAGGAATAACTGGTTACCCTTGTGGGTCCTGTTTTTGTTAAGGTTACGTTATTTCTCTCTAGTACTTCTAGTAGCAATCTTTTCTTTTTATTTTCTACAAGTACATCTATGTTGAAGTCCCTAATCACGATTATGTGTTTATTTTTTACTATGCTGTGTAAACAGTCTTCAAAGATTTTAAGAAATTCTAATATTATGAGGTTTTCTTTTCAAAAGTAACCTCTCCTCTATTTCAGCTAATTCACAACACATTTCTACACTATACTTTTTTACAATAAATTTCTTTGTACGTTTACCCACTTCTAACATAGATTACAACTCCTCCACTTTTATGTTTTTCCCTACATAAACTGGGGCCTAAAGTATAATTTTCGTAATTATTCTTACTGAAAAGGAAATTATGTGTAACCTGTAACAAAGACAAAAACAACTGCGAAACTAAACATGCATGTGCTAAATGCAACACTCCCCTCTGTTTGAACAAACATGTCAAAATTATTTGCGATAGTTGCTTACTCACGGAAAATGCAGAAGAGGTAGTAGATGATTCGAGTAACTGAAGAATTCACATTACAAGTTGTATACCTGAAAGTTCCAATTTATTTTCTTTACATATTGCAATACAATTTCTGTGTTGTGGAAAGGACTCGTTCAACTGTATACTGATGACTTTAAAAACAGATCTGGGACAAGGGCTGTACACTCTAGCAATGAAACCAATGGGTGAATATGCCACAGTCTTTCAGGTAGATAATTGGCATATTTAATGATTTACTGAGTACTAAATCTTACACACCTTGGGGTACCCCTAAGCTGGGCCCTGGCCCTTTTGCTATTTGCTACTGACCCTTCAGCATATTTACCTTTTACATACACATTACATATGTTTAATTTGTTAACATTTGCTTCTTACCTTTTCACCAATCTTATCCTGCTCCCACCCTCCCCTTTAATTTTTATTTCATCTCCTGCCCTTATTCACTTTCCCTCTTTCTCAACTTTTCTTATCAGCTCCATTCTTGTAACTTTTATTAATCCATTTACATTGTACACTTCACTAATCTTCATTCTCCTAATTTCACTACTTCAATATAACCTCACTTTCATCACCCTCTGCTCCCTCATTTACGGATTAACCAACCATTTTCTTAACCTTATTACTCTTGGAAAAATATCCATTTCTTTCTCTCCTGCTTAGTTCTCCCTTTCCCCCTCACCCTCTTTGATCCATTAGTTATTTCATCCATCATTTTTTCTGTAGCTATTCTTGAGTTCACACTTTTCTTCCCTTCCTTCCAACTATCCACTGTTATCATCCCCCTCCTTAGCTTGTTCCCTTGCTCCGTTCGTGCTCCAAATCCCACCATATCCCTGCCTTGCATTTTCCTTACATTTGTTACTGGATCCACACGTGTTGCCAAATGCTGAGTAGTTGTCTCTTCACTACTGTGTGACACAGTTCCTGCAGTGCTTGATAATTTCCCTGTCGTTAGGTCTGTTTTTACTTTCTGCTGCCTGGTCAATTCGTACAGCTTCAAGTTTTTAACCTCTTGAGGGATATCGACGTGAAATCACGTCCATTTAAAATGGCGGATGAGCGATATGGGCGTCCTGTGCGTTTAAGCATTTAACCCTTATTTATCCCTTATCCAACTCAACTTATTATAATTTTCCCTTTATGAAATATTTTAGTAAGGTCTATATACTTTATTGGCTTACCTTAACATGTTCGTTCTGCAGTGATTTACCACAAAACAGGGATAAACACACAAGGGTAGGTACATCTCCACATTCGCGAATTCCCTTCTTGCGGCACATGAAACACTTTCGAAATGGGCGGGACTTCTTTGCTGTTGGTGGTATCCTTTTAGGATAATGTTTTCCTTGAAGTCTGAGGGGTGCAGGGGTTTTGGAATTTCAACCCCCAACATGGTATTGTTCAATTAGGCTGCGAGTTATTTATAGTCGGTAGTCAAGGTCGGTCATTGTCCTGTGTGGGTTTAGAGAGCTGTCCAAATCCCCAAACAATTGTATATGGTTATATCCAGTTGGTGCAAAAATACCTTTTTATACCACTTCTCCCTTCAGCTACAAGCAGGAAAGAATACGTATGTATTTCAACAAAGAAAGACACGGACTCTACTCAGTTACGAAACTCGTGTAAGCAAAAGTTGTAATGTTGATCTATTCTGATGACTAAGAGACCATGCATGCAGTAGCGATTTATTACACAGTATGCTGACGCATAAGGCACACATACAATGGGTGTTCCTTTACTGTTTCCTTCCGAGAACTTATATTAGATGCTTTCGACAGAGCAAAGTTGACTTTTCACCACAGTGAAACAAAATTGTGCCATTTCAACGTTTTGTAAATACAACTCAACTTTGCTGATGACGTACATTTATACTGCAAATAACGAGTTTTATACCAGTTTTTGTTTCATTAAAATAACTTAATATTTACACAAAATACAGCTGTGTATATACAAAGCACATTTAACAATTTAAATGCTAGCAGTTCTCGGCTCGCGGACGTTTAAATGGCCATCGCTCAAGAGGTTAAAGTATGCCCTCTTGCCTTCATTTCTTGCTTGCTTTTCTTGATCAAGTAACTCCTTCATTTCTTGCTTGTCTTCGCCGATCAATTAACTTCTTAATTTGTGACCCTTGTGCATATGTTAAGTCATTGTTGGTGTAAATAGTTGAGCCTCTGAATTCTTTTGCCTGTTTTAGTACTTCTATAGCTGTTTGCGAACTTCACAAGTATATTTCTTTTCGTGGGTAATTTGCCAATTCTGAATGCATTGCAAATCTTGTAGATGTATTTCTAATCTACTGACTAGTAAATCTCTTAAATCCTGATATACTCCCATGCCACGTTTTTCTTTAACTCCTGAAATCACTGGGTTGTATTTTCTGCTTTTGTCTGCTCCTTTTTATGTTTTGAATTTCCTGTTTTAACAGTTCCATTTCTTTGTTTCCCCTATCATATTTCATCCATTCTTGAATCTCTCTGCCAGTCCTTTATCTCTCACTAAAACTGTTTGGTTTATCTGCTCTTTAGCTGCCATATCACTTAACTCGGCAGTGGAAGCTTCCTTCACTGTACGTCTGGTCATCTCCACTGGTGGATTCATACTCCGTTTGCTATATTAACAAGTACTTGCTTACTTAGAGAACATGAACACATCTGTAGCTCTCATACACAAGCAGGGCACCCGGTATCAGCAGGTAGACTTGTGGATCTTTCATACTCACAAGTACACTTCTGGCAATTCCTGCAGGAGGGTGGAATGGCTGGCTGGCTCACTATTAGGCTATACTTTTAAAGTTTCTTTGCTCAAATGATGGAAAAGAATCATTCATCACTGCATCCTCACACCTTCAGAATATAACAAATTCTGAGTACCTCTACTCATTAATTCTGTAGCTTCTGTGGTAAAACCACTACTGTTGTGGCTATGGATTAATTCCAAACCAAGCACTGCAGAAGTACATCTAGAACTGCAGAATTTCAAGAAGCATTTATTAGTATTACTATGGGAACTTTTAATAACAGATTTCAGGAATTGAAAGGCAACCTTAGGAAGAAAGATGCACATAAAGCTGGGGGAGCATGTGGTCGAGTTTTTCTGTACAGAATATATTGTCTGGAGACAAACAGTGCATGCAAGGAGACAACAATGGGAAGATGCTCTTCAGGCAATATCTATGATGGTGCACCAAGCATTCCAATATCAAATGTAACCACCTTTCTAACAATGAACATCTTACAGTTAGAATTGTAAACCATGAGGGTTGGGGGAATACGTTAACATTAAATGTGGCAATTTCAGAACAGGTTAATTGTGCTCTTATTTCTGCTGTTTAGTAGATACTTTGCCCTCTGCAAGTACAAATATTTGAAAATAGTACTTGTCATTTAATTTCTATATGACCTACAGTGTCAAAGAATCTTACCTTATCACTCAAGATCACCTTCTCTGGAACTGAACTGAGTATTGATACTAAGTATGTATGGATGTTAATAAATCACTTTCCCAGTCACCAATATGTTAGACTATTGTTTCCAATACACAAAATGTCATACAAACTGTATGTGTGAGATCACAAGTTAGCACCACACATACACTTCAGTACAAGCCACGCGGGCTCCTTCAAAAGAACTTTACACATTTTTCAAAGAAGAGACGCAACAGTACCTTCACCAAGAAGACTTCGACCACGCCACCGATGATGTCCACAGCAGTAGTGGACGAAACGTCTGGACCAAGTTACTCCAGCAGACCACGGCAAATCAGCCCGGAAAACTCTTTTAGAAATTTAACTTTGTTAGAGAAAAACAATTGTGTCACTTGTGGAAACTTGAAGCGTTCATGTGGTGTTGGAAGAGTTGTGTACTTACTACCTTACAAAATGACCAGAGTGCATGTCAAAGTGGGCTGTGACAAATGCAGGATGGTGGTCACATTGAGCAATGAGTAGTAGTCTACCATTTGTGTACTACTTTAATACAAATAAATGTTGTTGTTAGCTAATGCTGGATTTCTGACAATGAAGTCATTAATCCTCTTGCTCTCCAATATTTTTCACTGATGGATGGGGCATTAGGCTCTCTAAAAGGCGGTTACATTTATTGCTAAGTCTCTTCAATACAAATAAATGTGGGCTATGTGAAAAACAAATGGTATGACATTTTGTGCGCTATCCCAAAGGTATTTCATTAATTTGGGTTATCAACATAGCTCGTCTTGCTCTTACATTCCTGATCTTGTTTGATCATCCTTTGTTCTTCTTCTTGCAGATAAAGCTCTATGTTGTTCAGCACCTGAAAATAAATGGCAAAAGTATTACGCTTTCTTAATTTATATTTTACAGACCAAACACAACTATAACCATTAGTGTGATGTGAAACTTCTGAAGAAGTAAATAAAATGAGCTCCTGGAGGAACCAAAATGAAGTAGCATTACGATTGCAATTCTTATGATAACCATGCATTAGTTCATTCAAAATTACTATTTATCTTTATTTTTCATAATATTAATTACAGATTAATTTCCTTTCTTTATTCCTTTCCACAGGACTGGAAAACATCATCATGATTGCTCCTCACTACTGTGCAACGAGGAACATCAGTTACAAACTTGCAACTTACCTGCATTCTCATATTCAAAGGAGCATCCTCTTCAGTAAGCAGACGGTGGTACAGTGTTTTCAGTTCATTACCCAGCATAAAATCATAATGCCTAATACAAAGTGAGCCTATTGCCTTTAGAGTGAACAACTGAATATCTTCATTAGGTTGGCGGACAAAATATGCTAGTGTATCACATACTTGGTCCTTGATATCATCCTTTGAAAAGAAAAACAAAAAAAAAGAAGTTGCTCATTACAGTCATGAATACCAAATTAAAACAAAATGCCAGAAAACACTCAACTTGCAGGAAAGGGTAGAATGCCATAGGTGGCATTTGAACTTCAGATCTTCCAGTCACTCTACCCACGGAGCTACAATGGCAATATGCCAACACGACCTTAAATTCTCTAAAGCATGGAAGAATTACTTTCCATTGATTGACTTTATAGTTGGTTGAACTATATAGCCAGGGACTATGTACTTCCAGTACGGTAAGTTATGTTATTTCATGAGTTTGAGATCTTGTGGTTTACTGTGGAGAATGAATGTCGTGTCGCCATATTGCCGTGGTTGGAGCAATCAGATGGAGGCTGGAAGATCCAGACTATTGCATCTCATTCTACCTTTTCCAACCTTGTGCTGCACATGGCTAGTATGAAACAACCAATAAGGTAACTGCAAAACAGGAATGAACATAACGTGGGGCTAAGCGTGACTGGTCTGTCATGAGAAGCATGCAGCATTGTACAGTTAAACACGCGTACAGGCTCGCTGTGTCCAACACTACTGCTAGTTTCTTTGTGTGCTCACGGTTATTTTGTTACCCTATTACTCAGAGCTATATTTTCTCAAGGTAACTCTCCAAACCCCATGTTTGTGAGACATCTGGTTATGGAGATAGGCAAACATGAGATGCCTGGCCATAAAAAGAATCCGTCACCACCTGTGAAGAAAACCAGACACACACCATACAGCTGATGCATTTTGTAACTGTCAGTAAAGTAGTAATCCATTAAGAATTCAGTTGGTAAATATGTCACTTAGCAAGCGCAGTACAAGTATGTGTAGTAGTGATGGCAAGATAACTCGTAAGACTCTACATAAGCAGGCTAGAAACATTATTTTTCATGAATATTCGTTTTTGAAACAGCTGTCAAATGAAGTTTTCGAACTTACAAATTTTGGTCAGAGTTAAGAATTAACGGCAACAGTTTGCCATTTGAGTGGAGAAGTTCCCATATTTAGGTCTCCTGGAAAACATCAAGCAGTGAAAAAATGTGCTACCAACTTAGATAATTTTAAAGTGTGTTTTGTGTAGAACAATTGATGACTTATTTGACAAGGGTAAATATCCTACTCGTTATAACTACAGCATCTCGGATGTTTAACTTGCCAATGTGCAAGGTGGTTTCAGTGTGACAAAGACAAACATATCTTCAATCCCTGTCGCTTGCCTGCCCGCTCGCTGGGCAACTGGCAATGCCGAGAGAGTAACATCACTGTATTGGCTAGCCCATGTTCATTCTTGTTTGGTAGCTACTCTAGTTTTCACTCAGCTTCCTTCTAACTGAAGTTTAAATTAAAGATGTACAAAATAAGTTACACAGAAATGAACTTATCCAAATCTTATGATGTAAAAAATAAATTGTGTAATTTTACTTGCAAATCTGTAAATGTCAACCAAGTAAACCTTACCACAATAGGATATTACCACAAGTGACATCATAAGACATCTGACCAAATGGATAAATTCTCAAGCAGAGCAAGCGTCACACCAATTGATGATATTTATTTGGACTATTTCATACATGAAATTAAATACTACATTGCAACAATTTGACCAAAAAATGTTAACTTCTATTAAAAATAACCTAAAATATATTAATTTCGGTTAGTGCAGTTCAACTTACTCAATACAGCCCACTGAGGAAAATGAAACCCAAGAATTACATGTATTTCGATCTTCTCTTGTTCTTATAACAGAAAACTAATTGATAATTTGAAACAAATCTTACTTTATTTTTAACATTAATAACACTTTTCTTCTGAAAAAATACATTAATCATTAAAAGAATAGTTGTTAAAAACACAGTTGCCAAATTGAAATGGAGTGCTAGTTTCATTTTTAATCAATTGTAATGTGTAATAAATTGTTTTTCAGCAATTTATGGAATACAGTTGGCAACACTTGCTGAGCAAAAGAATGACCAGGTGATATTCGTATATAATAAACTCCTCTACATACGAGAAACACATTTAATGTGCTAATTAATAGAACAATGAGATGCAATTTACAATCATTACAACAAATTTATGTAAATAAAAACCAATTTTCTCCATTTAAATTCATTTTCAACTTAGTTTGTTTAATTTATGTGAGTCAAAGCAACAATTTCCTCTGAATTTTGCAACATGGGTTTTCTCTCTTTTTTTGTTCATTAAAAGTTTTATTGTATATGAGCATTTACAGATCTACAATAGCACAATTCAAATGAAAGTGCATGGAGGCATAGAAGTAAGTACATTAGAAAGATACAAATATACTGTTTTACAGTACAAATCACAATTATGAGTGAGAACTAATCACCCTGCTTGCTATTAATTAACACAATCTTCTTGGTGTGGAACTGGAATAAATTTGTTATTGGAGGTCTCAGAAAAAAGAACTAAGGAAAATATAGTCTTCTAGTCAATCAAAGTTGAAGAAGTGCTTGGTTCTATAATGGTAATGTAAGGAAGCAGCGAATACAGACATGGACTTAACATCTATCAGGTGTTCACATGGACAAGCTTTCTTCTGCAGACGAGACTTGTGTGTGCTGCCAAGTGCAATGGCACATACAAAGGGTGAATCCAGCATGTCAATTAAAACAATGCTCTACCACAATATTGCAAATATGGCATAAGTAGAAAACCACCAAGCTATGTGATTTACAAAATGTAGTCTTCCTGCACGAGTGCATAATAAAGCAATGATGAGAGTTGTGTAGGATCGACATCTGGAGCTTTGCTATGTAAGATAGTAGTTTTCACGTTTGTTTAACAAATTAAATATGCCATCTCAAAACCAAGCAAGCTTACATCAGCATTGCAACTGATAAGACCATTAATAAACCATGGACAGCGTCTGGTTGAAAGCAGGCAGCAGTAACAACAAATGTGCTCTTGGATTCTATGGGCATAAGCTTAGATCACCAGAGCTAATAAAATAATCAACAAGATAATCATCAAGAGCTTAGGAAGACAAGAATATCTAAGTGATGTATAAAGCTCCTAATCATGACAAAGAGGTGTCTGAGTAAAATCAAGCAGTCTTCCACGCCCAATATAGAATGGGACACTGAGAACCATAGTAGTTGATATGATATGATTTATTGAGTACTAAAACAAATACATCTTGGGCTATCCCTGAGCTGGGCCCTGGCCCTTTTGCTAACAGGGCAGCCCTTCAACACAATTACACATTTTACACATGTTTATCCCTTTTAATAGTTATTGCTTTTTCATTTAATTTCTATGCTGCACTAGATTTTTCATATTTGCCAAATGTTTGTCCCTTTCTGTAAATTATTACACTCATTTCTGTTTCATATTATTATTGTTTCACCGTCTGTATATACTTAACCACCATTTTCAATGCTTCTTCCTTACACATCACCCCATTTGCATCCCCTTTCCCTATTGCTGTAATACAGCCATATCACATCTCTTCCTATACTTCTCACGACACCTTCTATTTCCTCCTTTCTACAATTTATCCATAAAAGCCATATTTATACCTTGTTGATATGTTCCTGCGTCTCGATATCTCCTGCCTAAATTTCGCCACTTTTCTAACCCCACACTTGTTTCACTCTGATTTTCCCTGATCCCTTGTATCCCCACACTTGTTTCACTCTGATTTTCCCTGATCCCTTGTATTCCCACACTTGTTTCACTCTGATTTTCCCTGATCCCTTGTATTCCCACACTTGTTTCACTCTGATTTTCCCTGATCCCTTGTATTCCCACACTTGTTTCACTCTGATTTTCCCTGATCCCTTGTATCCCCACACTTGTTTCACTCTGATTTTCCCTGATCCCTTGTATCCCCACACTTGTTTCATTCTGATTTTCCCTGATCCCTTGTATCCCCACACTTGTTTCATTCTGATTTTCCCTGATCCCTTGTATCCCCACACTTGTTTCATTCTGATTTTCCCTGATCCCTTGTATCCCCACACTTGTTTCATTCTGATTTTCCCTGATCCCTTGTATCCCCACACTTGTTTCATTCTGATTTTCCCTGATCCCTTGTATCCCCACACTTGTTTCATTCTGATTTTCCCTGATCCCTTGTATCCCCACACTTGTTTCATTCTGATTTTCCCTGATCCCTTGTATCCCCACACTTGTTTCATTCTGATTTTCCCTGATCCCTTGTATCCCCACACTTGTTTCATTCTGATTTTCCCTGATCCCTTGTATCCCCACACTTGTTTCACTCTGATTTTCCCTGATCCCTTGTATCCCCACACTTGTTTCATTCTGATTTTCCCTGATCCCTTGTATCCCCACACTTGTTTCATTCTGATTTTCCCTGATCCCTTGTATCCCCACACTTGTTTCACTCTGATTTTCCCTGATCCCTTGTATCCCCACACTTGTTTCACTCTGATTTTCCCTGATCCCTTGTATCCCCACACTTGTTTCACTCTGATTTTCCCTGATCCCTTGTATCCCCACACTTGTTTCACTCTGATTTTCCCTGATCCCTTGTATCCCCACACTTGTTTCATTCTGATTTTCCCTGATCCCTTGTATCCCCACACTTGTTTCACTCTGATTTTCCCTGATCCCTTGTATCCCCACACTTGTTTCACTCTGATTTTCCCTGATCCCTTGTATTCCCACACTTGTTTCACTCTGATTTTCCCTGATCCCTTGTATCCCCACACTTGTTTCATTCTGATTTTCCCTGATCCCTTGTATCCCCACACTTGTTTCACTCTGATTTTCCCTGATCCCTTGTATCCCCACACTTGTTTCATTCTGATTTTCCCTGATCCCTTGTATCCCCACACTTGTTTCATTCTGATTTTCCCTGATCCCTTGTATCCCCACACTTGTTTCATTCTGATTTTCCCTGATCCCTTGTATCCCCACACTTGTTTCATTCTGATTTTCCCTGATCCCTTGTATCCCCACACTTGTTTCATTCTGATTTTCCCTGATCCCTTGTATCCCCACACTTGTTTCATTCTGATTTTCCCTGATCCCTTGTATCCCCACACTTGTTTCATTCTGATTTTCCCTGATCCCTTGTATCCCCACACTTGTTTCATTCTGATTTTCCCTGATCCCTTGTATCCCCACACTTGTTTCATTCTGATTTTCCCTGATCCCTTGTATCCCCACACTTGTTTCATTCTGATTTTCCCTGATCCCTTGTATCCCCACACTTGTTTCATTCTGATTTTCCCTGATCCCTTGTATCCCCACACTTGTTTCATTCTGATTTTCCCTGATCCCTTGTATCCCCACACTTGTTTCATTCTGATTTTCCCTGATCCCTTGTATCCCCACACTTGTTTCATTCTGATTTTCCCTGATCCCTTGTATCCCCACACTTGTTTCATTCTGATTTTCCCTGATCCCTTGTATCCCCACACTTGTTTCATTCTGATTTTCCCTGATCCCTTGTATCCCCACACTTGTTTCATTCTGATTTTCCCTGATCCCTTGTATCCCCACACTTGTTTCATTCTGATTTTCCCTGATCCCTTGTATCCCCACACTTGTTTCATTCTGATTTTCCCTGATCCCTTGTATCCCCACACTTGTTTCATTCTGATTTTCCCTGATCCCTTGTATCCCCACACTTGTTTCACTCTGATTTTCCCTGATCCCTTGTATCCCCACACTTGTTTCATTCTGATTTTCCCTGATCCCTTGTATCCCCACACTTGTTTCATTCTGATTTTCCCTGATCCCTTGTATCCCCACACTTGTTTCATTCTGATTTTCCCTGATCCCTTGTATCCCCACACTTGTTTCATTCTGATTTTCCCTGATCCCTTGTATTCCCACACTTGTTTCACTCTGATTTTCCCTGATCCCTTGTATCCCCACACTTGTTTCATTCTGATTTTCCCTGATCCCTTGTATCCCCACACTTGTTTCATTCTGATTTTCCCTGATCCCTTGTATCCCCACACTTGTTTCATTCTGATTTTCCCTGATCCCTTGTATCCCCACACTTGTTTCACTCTGATTTTCCCTGATCCCTTGTATCCCCACACTTGTTTCATTCTGATTTTCCCTGATCCCTTGTATCCCCACACTTGTTTCATTCTGATTTTCCCTGATCCCTTGTATCCCCACACTTGTTTCACTCTGATTTTCCCTGATCCCTTGTATCCCCACACTTGTTTCACTCTGATTTTCCCTGATCCCTTGTATCCCCACACTTGTTTCACTCTGATTTTCCCTGATCCCTTGTATCCCCACACTTGTTTCATTCTGATTTTCCCTGATCCCTTGTATCCCCACACTTGTTTCACTCTGATTTTCCCTGATCCCTTGTATCCCCACACTTGTTTCATTCTGATTTTCCCTGATCCCTTGTATCCCCACACTTGTTTCACTCTGATTTTCCCTGATCCCTTGTATCCCCACACTTGTTTCACTCTGATTTTCCCTGATCCCTTGTATCCCCACACTTGTTTCACTCTGATTTTCCCTGATCCCTTGTATCCCCACACTTGTTTCACTCTGATTTTCCCTGATCCCTTGTATCCCCACACTTGTTTCATTCTGATTTTCCCTGATCCCTTGTATCCCCACACTTGTTTCACTCTGATTTTCCCTGATCCCTTGTATCCCCACACTTGTTTCATTCTGATTTTCCCTGATCCCTTGTATCCCCACACTTGTTTCATTCTGATTTTCCCTGATCCCTTGTATCCCCACACTTGTTTCACTCTGATTTTCCCTGATCCCTTGTATCCCCACACTTGTTTCACTCTGATTTTCCCTGATCCCTTGTATCCCCACACTTGTTTCACTCTGATTTTCCCTGATCCCTTGTATCCCCACACTTGTTTCATTCTGATTTTCCCTGATCCCTTGTATCCCCACACTTGTTTCATTCTGGTTTTCCCTGATCCCTTGTATCCCCACACTTGTTTCATTCTGATTTTCCCTGATCCCTTGTATCCCCACACTTGTTTCACTCTGGTTTTCCCTGATCCCTTGTATCCCCACACTTGTTTCATTCTGATTTTCCCTGATCCCTTGTATCCCCACACTTGTTTCATTCTGGTTTTCCCTGATCCCTTGTATCCCCACACTTGTTTCATTCTGATTTTCCCTGATCCCTTGTATCCCCACACTTGTTTCATTCTGGTTTTCCCTGATCCCTTTGTTACGCTCCTTTTGCGTTTTGCTTACACCTACTACCTTTCCCTTTCCTTACTAGCGTATTCCGCAGGATCGTTACAGGGTACTACCAAGTAACACAACACACTACAGCATAGCATAACATTTATTATAGTGAAAGGTGTTAAATATTAACAAGCAATTAGTTAAAAAACAATAATTTTAACAATGGACTCCGTTACGTAGTAACTTAAAAATATTAAAATGAAACCACCAACTTGATAATGAACGCTATTAAATATTAACATGAAAATTCTAAAATGAAAACAAGAACCTTTCCTATATTTGGAATCAGTTAATTACAGAGAAAATACTAGCTGGAAATCTTGCGTACAGTCTGTGACAATATCCACTAACTAAACTACCGAGTTGCTCTCCGGTTTACTGATAAGGGGCCTCGTACAGAGCAATCCCCCTTTGTTAACTGTCCCTCTGGAGTTTTCCCACTCCTACAAAGTATTATTAACAAAACTGATACTCATCCCGATGTCGGCACTAGAAGATATAGGATGTACGGAGAACTTCCAGCCTGGAGTAGCCACGCCCTGGTCGACAGTGTACAACGGTGTCCTCAGCTTTCACCGCCATTCATCGAAGCCTCCTTGCACATAGGCGACGTCTCTAACCAGACTTAACTGGCTCAACCACCTCAGAAGTCCATACCGCTCCTTTGCCAAAGGGAACCACATGCACCAAGTCGTATTCCATGTAACTGGGAGAATGAAGTTTATGCGCCTATCTTGCATTCCCCACGACCAGTGGGTGCCGACTTGCACTGGTGCCCGGGTTCTACTTCCCCTTGTTGATGGCGGACGAACTCCTGGTCACATCTCACGGTAGACTCCCAAAAAACGCACACTAACTACGCAGTAGAAACCTCTAGACCACAGGCTTTTTTTCTCTGGCGTCATCTCAAGCTGTTCCATCTCTTGCCGACCACCCTCTCTTTTTGGCTCTTCCAACTGCTGTTCGTGCCCCCCACTAATTAATCCGTTACACTCCCCCCCTTTAATCTATTGTGAAACAATAGCCTTGAAGAGGTGAACCCTTCATCCTACCCCGGAGAACATCTCAGTTTACAATTCCTATTCCTATTATTTCTTCAATTGAGACACATGCGCAAAGCTTGATTTTCCAGTCCCGCTCTCCGTCAATCGCACTGAGACTGGAGATGTGAATTCTTCTATAAGCCATGGGCCCTTATATCTCGGGGCGAGTTTAGCCGTGTACTTATTACTTGCCTTACTCTGGGGATGATTCTGTACGTACACTATATCGCCAACCTGAAAGTGAGGAGCTTGTCGTCCCGCATTATAGTACTTAGCCACTTTATCTCTAGCCTTCAATAAATTACGTCTGACCCGTTTCCAGGTCTCCCGAATCTCGGACTCGCTTACTTTATCCGGCAAAATGTCCTTAATCCCCCATAAATTAGATAGAGGACAGTTAGGCTGGAATTTAAACATTAACCTGAACGGGCTCTCGCCATGACTCTCGTGCCTAGCCGCATTAAATGCAAATTGCAACCAGTACAAGTTCTGGTCCCACTTGGTGTGATCATCTGAGTGATAGGCAATCAACGCATTCTTCAGGTTTCTATTAACCCTTTCACTTTGTGACGCCTTAGGATAGTAGGGTACCATGAATACGTTACGAATGCCACTTCCCCAACAAAACGATTTAAACGCCCTTGACTTAAAACACGTGGCATTATCCGAAACGACTTCCTCCGGTACTCCGAAGACAGCAATTATGCCTTGCAATTCCTTAATCACATTATGGGTGTTCGCTTCACGAACTGCTCGTATCCAAACATATTTTGTAAACGCATCAACTATCACCAGCGCATGTTTATTTCCCATCTTGCTCCTCGGAAATGGTCCGATGTAATCGACAAACAATCTCTCCATTGGCCGTTCAGCTACCTTGGAGGCCAAATACCCCACTTGCTTACTCTTTACAGGCTTGCTCTGTTTACACCTACGACACTGAGCTACTCTCTGGGTTATCTCTTTATCCATTCCTTTCCATCTGAAATACTGTTTGATCCTAGCTCTGGTTTTAAACCCCCCTAAGTGCCCCCCACTAGGCGCTTCGTGAAAATAGGTAAACAGCTCTGGCACTAAGCTCTTTGGTACCAGAATCTTTGCGTCCTGCGTTCTATTTTTACAACACAATACTCCATCCTGTACGACATATTTTGGTACTCCTTCCCCCCCCCCCTCAACCTGTTGCAATAGGGGCCCCAATTCACTATCGTTACGTTGATAGGTCCGGATATCTTCAAACAACGAGGGAAGATTTGATAATATTGTACATACTTTTCCTGAAACTTGTTCACAATTATCCACTGGCGTATCATACATCCTTGACAGAGCATCCGCTATTGAATTACTCGAACTTCTGACATGTTTTACTGTGAACTTAAAGCTAGATAATTTTAATGCCCATCTGGCAATTTTCCCTGCTTTCCTCGGTTTCGCTAAGACCCATGATATCGCCTGATTGTCTGTTTCTAATTGAAATTCGGTATGTTCCAGGTAAAATCGATATTTCTCCAAGCCATATAACACCGCTAGGGCCTCCAATTCGTAAATTGAATATTTTCTCTCGGTCGCTGATAATCTTCGTGATGCATAAGCCACTGCTTTCCTCCCCTCGGCAGATTCTAATAGCAATACCGCCGAAATCGCTCCCGACGAGGCATCCGTTTGAAGCACAAATTTTTTTGAGAAGTCCGGTACTGCCAATATTGGAGGTGACATTAAACATTCCTTTAATTTAATAAACGCCTTTTCTTGCTCTATATCCCAATGAAACTTTACTCCTTTCTTACGTAATCTATTTAATGGTTCAGCCAAATCTGCATAAACGGGGATAAACTTCGAAAAATAATTAACCATTCCCAAAAATCTTGCTATATGCTTAACCGACCGTGGTCGCGGATATTCGCGAATCTTAAGTACTCTGTCAGGATCTACTCGTACTCCCTGTGACGAGATAATATGCCCCAAGAATCTCAATTCTGAAGTAGCGAACTTCACTTTTTGCGGATTAACTGTTAATCCAGCGTTACGTAATCTCGTAAACACCTCTCTTATATGGCAAAGATGTTCCTCAAAAGTACTCGAATAAATACAAAGATCATCTAAGTAATGATAAAGATAAGTAAATTTAATATCCCCAAAGATCTTATCTAGTAACTGTGTTAAGACCTGAGCTCCAACCGCCAAACCGAAAGGTAGTGAAGTAAATTCAAACAAATTATAATCTGTGGTGAAAGCTGTATACCGTCGAGAATTCTCATGTAAAGGGATCTGGTAATACGCACTGTTTAAATCCAAAGTTGTAAAATATCTTGCTCCTGCAAACCAATGAAATGAGTAATGAATATGGGGTAATGGGGTTGAATCAATCCGCAGTTTCTGGTTCAACTGTCTATAATCTACTACTAACCGCACGTCATTATTTGCCTTTGGTACTACGAACACCGGACTTGAATAATTTGACTGGGAGTGTACTATCACTCCAGTTTCTAACATTTCGTTTACTTTCTTTCTTAATAAATTTAGCCGATTTGGGGGTAGCCGATAAGGCGATAATCGTACCGGTGTTTGATCTTGTAACTGAATTTCATATTGCATAAGGTTCGTTCGTCCCAGGCGTTTCGTTAATACATCGGTAAACTCATCCAAAAGTGGTTGTAATTTACTCTGTTGTTGCGATGATAAATATCCCAGATCAATTTCCCTGTTTAACCGTTCTTCTTCCACATTAGAAATAACTGTACCCCCTGGACTCTGTTTTAACCAAGTTTGTAATGGAATATAAGTACTTGGCTGAAAACCGAAATAAGCTTTTGCTCTCGCTAAATCCACTACCATTTGTGTATGTCTAACAAAATCCGCTCCTAAGATCAGTGGTACAAATAATTCCTCTATGACATAAACTTTATAGTTCCAACGAAACTCCTCAATTTTCAATGGAATTACTAAGGATCCAATAATCTTCAACGGGCTGCTATCTACCGTAATGAATTGTGTTTCCTCAACCATTAGATCTCTACGCTTATCCTTAATATACTGTGCATTAACTAATGTTACCACACTACCCGTGTCAATCAACGCGAATGAGGGAATCCTATTTACCTCTATCTTCATAAAAGGCAATTCTTTATGCACTAAACCCTGTATTGCATTTATTCCGTGAACCAGCCTGTCCCTTAATTGTCAGGAATTCCTCCCGAAAGACGAGTTTTGAAATATCTGCTCTCCCTTAAGCCGTTTAACGTCACAATCTTTTACCATATGACCTGGCTTATTACAGTAATAACACACGAACACTTGTTTACTCTCTTGTTTCGTTAGTTCGGTATTCGATAGTGGCTGCCCCATTTGAATCTGAGACCCGCACGTATTTAAACTTGGCAATTGTGTACATTTCAAAGCTACCTCCTCCAACTCTTTAAAGGTCGTGGGCTTTGATTTACTCAAAAATAATGACCGGAGTTCGATATGAACTGTATTCTGTAATATATTACTCACAATCTCTTCTTCTGAAAGTACTACTTTTAGTGCCAAGGCTACCAACTTCTGCTGATTAATATAATCTAAAATACTTTCCGAAGTCCGTTGTAGCCTAAAAAAATGTCGATATAGGAGCTCATGAATTTGTGCTGATGACAGAAACATATGTAACACCTTACTATGAAAACTATCTAACGAGCCCTCTTCTGCAATTATTTGTAACAACACCGACTGTAAATTCAAGCCTACAAAAGGTTGTAACATCTGTAACACAGTCACTTGTGGTGTTCGGAAAGCTTCAGCTTGCATTTTAGCTTTCACCAAACAAATGAGAAAATCCAATATGTCGTCTGGTGATTTTACCTCAAATATTTTTAATGACGCTAAGAACGCTTGCCATGGATTCGGTACAACAAGTTTCGCGAATTTAACTTGAAGTAGCTCTGGATTGATATTCTCAGTATTTCCTGAACCAGTTGCTCCTTTATTTTCAATTCCGGTGGCATCTAATTGTGTTGCTAATGACGACAAGCGCCTCCCCAACTTATGAAGCTGTTCATTATTTTCTCCTTCTAACAATCGTGCATTTTCCTTTATCCTAAAACTCCAATACTTTAACCTTCCAACTATTCTTCGTTTCTGACTCGGTGTGATTTCCGATAACCTAAGTTCTTTTAACGTTTCATCAAATAAATTAACATTCGCCTCACAAAGTCCGATTTCCTGTACCGGATCAAAACTCGCTCCGAGATTAATTGGGCTTGGTTGGCTTAATGCTTCTCGTAAACTTCTGGCCAATTCAACTACTGTACTTTTTGAATCATATTTTATCTGTCTTATTTTCAGTTCTCTTTCCAACTCCGTACGATGGAGGAATTCGGGCTGAAATACAATTTCCATTATGACACTGACAATATAATTGACCTGAAACACTATTTTGTGTACTTTGTAGTATCCTGTTAAATGTTCCCACCGACACTAAAACGTGTATGTAGGACAAAATGGCTCTGCTACCAGTGTTACGCTCCTTTTGCGTTTTGCTTACACCTACTACCTTTCCCTTTCCTTACTAGCGTATTCCGCAGGATCGTTACAGGGTACTACCAAGTAACACAACACACTACAGCATAGCATAACATTTATTATAGTGAAAGGTGTTAAATATTAACAAGCAATTAGTTAAAAAACAATAATTTTAACAATGGACTCCGTTACGTAGTAACTTAAAAATATTAAAATGAAACCACCAACTTGATAATGAACGCTATTAAATATTAACATGAAAATTCTAAAATGAAAACAAGAACCTTTCCTATATTTGGAATCAGTTAATTACAGAGAAAATACTAGCTGGAAATCTTGCGTACAGTCTGTGACAATATCCACTAACTAAACTACCGAGTTGCTCTCCGGTTTACTGATAAGGGGCCTCGTACAGAGCAATCCCCCTTTGTTAACTGTCCCTCTGGAGTTTTCCCACTCCTACAAAGTATTATTAACAAAACTGATACTCATCCCGATGTCGGCACTAGAAGATATAGGATGTACGGAGAACTTCCAGCCTGGAGTAGCCACGCCCTGGTCGACAGTGTACAACGGTGTCCTCAGCTTTCACCGCCATTCATCGAAGCCTCCTTGCACATAGGCGACGTCTCTAACCAGACTTAACTGGCTCAACCACCTCAGAAGTCCATACCGCTCCTTTGCCAAAGGGAACCACATGCACCAAGTCGTATTCCATGTAACTGGGAGAATGAAGTTTATGCGCCTATCTTGCATTCCCCACGACCAGTGGGTGCCGACTTGCACTGGTGCCCGGGTTCTACTTCCCCTTGTTGATGGCGGACGAACTCCTGGTCACATCTCACGGTAGACTCCCAAAAAACGCACACTAACTACGCAGTAGAAACCTCTAGACCACAGGCTTTTTTCTCTGGCGTCATCTCAAGCTGTTCCATCTCTTGCCGACCACCCTCTCTTTTTGGCTCTTCCAACTGCTGTTCGTGCCCCCCACTAATTAATCCGTTACACCTTGTATCCCCACACTTGTTTCATTCTGATTTTCCCTGATCCCTTGTATCCCCACACTTGTTTCATTCTGATTTTCCCTGATCCCTTGTATCCCCACACTTGTTTCATTCTGGTTTTCCCTGATCCCTTGTATCCCCACACTTGTTTCATTCTGATTTTCCCTGATCCCTTGTATCCCCACACTTGTTTCACTCTGATTTTCCCTGATCCCTTGTATCACCACACTTGTTTCACTCTGCTTTTCCCTGATCCCTTGTATCCCCACACTTGTTTCACTCTGCTTTTCCCTGATCCCTTGTATCCCCACACTTGTTTCACTCTGATTTTCCCTGATCCCTTGCATCCCCACACTTGTTTCATTCTGATTTTCCCTGATCCCTTGTATCCCCACACTTGTTTCACTCTGCTTTTCCCTGATCCCTTGTATCCCCACACTTGTTTCATTCTGCTTTTCCCTGATCCCTTGTATTCCCACACTTGTTTCACTCTGCTTTTCCCTGATCCCTTGTATTCCCCCTTTTTTTGCTCATTTTCTTAATCACCTCAATTCCCATACTTGTTTCACTCTGTACTCGGTGTAATGCAATTACATTTTTTATTTTCTTCTTCGTTCCACCAACCCCCATTTCTGAGATTTCCCCCTCTTCTCCACCATTTACATTGTTCATCACTTCCCATTAAAAAATTAATTAAAACTATTTTCTTGTTTAACGACACTGTCAATTGCCAGGAACACATCAGCGTCGCCGGTGTGCCGGAATTTTATCCCGCAGGAGTTCTTTTACATGCCAGGAAATCTACTGACATGGAGCTGTCGTTTTTAAGTACACTTAAAAACCATCGGCCTGGGCCGGGTTTGAACCCGCGACCTTGGGATCCGTAGGCCAGCGTCTAACCAATTGAGCCACCCAGACCGACTTCATCACTTCCCCTCCATCAAGGCACACTTCATTTACTCCACGTGCATTCTGGACATTCACACCGGATACTGACGCCAGCTTGTTTAAGTCTACTGCATCAACAACTTTCATATGCTCTGATAAAGGTAGTTAAAAATGTCCATTTAAAAAATTAACCCCCTCAAACTCACTAAAACTGAGCTATTGACCAGCAATATTTCTTCTGATGAAAGCAAGTACATTCATTACTATTTGTGTTGGTAAGGTCTCTATCACAGGTCCAACCAGCACTAAAACACTTCATACTGTAAGGCGTACTGAGCAGAACTGCTCATATTCTGTATTATTTTAGTTATTTTGTTATTAAATGTTATTTTGATTAATACTCAAAGTATCTGAGTTACATATATTTTACTTAAATTTTTTTTTTGTAGTAATTCGCAGAAATGACTGGTTGATCCAGGTTGTATATCATAGTCAAATATACAGGTGTTTAAAAAAGTGTCCGATGTTGCAACATGAATTGGAATTGGTCAAAGCTAGAATAAATGTTGCTATAAACATATGTTCAGAAACAAATACTTGTTGAGATGTGAGTCATTTTACAAAAATGTGCTATATATTAACATTTTCGATAGGTTTGGCATATACCAATGTCTTTAACCCTTTCATTGGCAAGTTATTTTGGTACATATGCAGTTCTTCCTCTAATTCCAAAACCAGTTTTCATAACTCTTTCAGAGGCATCTTAGCTGAAGTCATTCGAATAGCCGTGATGGTTAAGGCAATACACAATGGATTGGCCAGCTATTCAAAGCCGAAAATACCACAAGTTTGAATCCCATCAACTGCAGTCAAATGTGTCTGTAGTAAAGGAAGGGGAGGGACCAAGTAAAATAATCGGTGTAATGGCACGCTTGGAAGCTAACAGGGTTACATTTATATTCAAGATGTTCTTGGGCTTCGAGCCAGGTGTAGTGATGAAGAGCCATCGATGTTTCAGGAGTGTACATCTCTCCCATCATCAGGATGATGAATGACTAGCAAGAGTGAAGGAACCAGTACATGTACTGTCAGCCAGTACGTACCGAGTAGAAAACACCCAGTCTAATGTGGTTCACCGCTCCGTTGGAATCTGTGATTTCTGAGTCAGTCGATTTCCAACTTTAAGACTGGTTTCCAGGAGGGACTAAACTGTAATCCAGCATCCCGATTCAGTGTGCTCTTCTCGGAGGAGATGGACAGAGCCTCCTTAACCCTCTGTTCCCAGAAACCGCTACATTTTGCCACAATGGTTGTTTCTTTGAAGTTAGCTCTGTGGTCTTTTTCAAAGCAATGTTCCGCCAGCCCTGACTTGTAAGATTTGAAGCTTTCACGGCGAGCGTTATGGATCAAGGCTTCACATGTCAGATTTATAAAGGTCGAGCTTTTGGCCATTGTAGACTTCATGGCCATCTTCATCCTGACTTGTCAGGCTGCATTAAGCGTATGCAGTTTAGTCCCTCCTGGAAACCAGCCTTAAAGTTGGAGATTGACCGGCTCAGAAAACACAGATTCCAAAGGAGCATTGAACCCCCTCTAGATTAGACTAGGTGTTTTCTATTCGGTACATACTAGCAGACAGTACATAGACTGGTCCTTTCACTCTTGTGTATCTATATAAATGACATACCAAAAAGCGCAAACTCAACATATCTCCTTTATGCCAACGATACGACGATTATGAATCAATCTGGTATACCTGCATTTGTATGCAGAAACCTCCAGACATCACTGGACCAACTGGAACTCTGGCTCGCCCAATGGCGAAACAAAGTACATGCCGCTAAGAGTAAAACCATAATCTTTAACAAATGCAAAAAACACTACCACTGGAGGCATGGACTGCAACCACTAAAACTTTTTAACATCACCTGGACCAATAAAGTCTCACCTGGCACCCTCACTTAGAGCAAGTGCGCAGAAAAGCCTATGCTCAATTGAGCAAGCTATTTCCATTAATCAACTACAGTAATGCACTACAGCTCAACATGGGCCGCACACTTTAGAAAACTCTTTTACGGCCCATATTGACGTACGTGGTGCCGGTCTGGGGCTATGCGGCAAAATCGCATATTAAAAGAATACAACTATAAAATAAGATACTACATATAATAGACAAAGTCCCATACTTAGCACCATCCAAACAACTGCATGAACACTTACACACGCATACGATAGAACAATTCATTAAGAAACTAGCTTTCGATTTATACAATAAAATCCCATCACACCACAATACACTTATCACTGCACTTGGACAATACGAAATGACCATTGACAAACATAAGAGACCACTATCCCTATTTGACAGAAACTTGACAAATCCAGACACAGACGATGCCATAAACCATTTCCTTGACAATCTCATACAGTAACCTAATCCAGTGACTATGCTTCTAATTTACAGACATCCCACATGACATCCATCTTCCTACAGCGCCCTCCAAGACCTTGCGCTACCTAGCCTAGGCGGACCCACGGGAGAGAGCCCCCTTGAGTGTCACATGGCGTGATGTGGAAACGTGGCACATGAGTGCGGACACCAGGACGACCTGGCAACACCTGGACTTTAAAGGCAACGTTCAAGCACAGACATGGCTTCCACTGAGAATGCCAAGTACTGACACGGCTTCCACTGAGGATGCCAAGTACTGACACGGCTTCCACTGAGGATGCCAAGTACTGACACGGCTCCCACTGAGGATGCCAAGTACTGACACGGCTTCCACTGAGGATGCCAAGTACTGACACGGCTCCCACTGAGGATGCCAAGTACTAACACGGCTCCCACTGAGGATGCCAAGTACTGACACGGCTCCCACTGAGCATGCCAAGTACTGACACCACTCCCACTGAGAATGCCAAGTACTGACACGGCTCCCACTGAGAATGCCAAGTACTGACACGGCTCCCACTGAGGATGCCAAGTACTGACACGGCTCCCATTGAGGATGCCAAGTACTGACACGGCTCCCACTGAGGATGCCAAGTACTGACACCACTCCCACTGAGAATGCCAAGTACTGACACGGCTCCCACTGAGAATGCCAAGTACTGACACGGCTCCCACTGAGGATGCCAAGTACTGACACGGCTCCCATTGAGGATGCCAAGTACTGACACGGCTCCCACTGAGGATGCCAAGTACTGACACCACTCCCACTGAGAATGCCAAGTACTGACACGGCTCCCACTGAGAATGCCAAGTACTGACACGGCTCCCACTGAGGATGCCAAGTACTGACACGGCTCCCACTGAGAATGCCAAGTACTGACACGGCTCCCACTGAGGATGCCAAGTACTGACACCACTCCCACTGAGAATGCCAAGTACTGACACGGCTCCCACTGAGAATGCCAAGTACTGACACGGCTCCCACTGAGGATGCCAAGTACTGACACCACTCCCACTGAGAATGCCAAGTACTGACACGGCTCCCACTGAGAATGCCAAGTACTGACACGGCTCCCACTGAGGATGCCAAGTACTGACACCGCTCCCACTGAGAATGCCAAGTACTGACACCACTCCCACTGAGAATGCCAAGTACTGACACGGCTCCCACTGAGAATGCCAAGTACTGACACCACTCCCACTGAGAATGCCAAGTACTGACACCGCTCCCACTGAGGATGCCAAGTACTGACACCGCTCCCACTGAGAATGCCAAGTACTGACACCACTCCCACTGAGAATGCCAAGTACTGACACCGCTCCCACTGAGGATGCCAAGTACTGACACCACTCCCACTGAGAATGCCAAGTACTGACACGGCTCCCACTGAGAATGCCAAGTACTGACACCACTCCCACTGAGAATGCCAAGTACTGACACGGCTCCCACTGAGAATGCCAAGTACTGACACCGCGCCCACTGAGAATGCCAAGTACTGACACCACTCCCACTGAGAATGCCAAGTACTGACACCGCTCCCACTGAGAATGCCAAGTACTGACACCGCTCCCACTGAGAATGCCAAGTACTGACACCACTCCCACTGAGAATGCCAAGTACTGACACGGCTCCCACTGAGAATGCCAAGTACTGACACCACTCCCACTGAGAATGCCAAGTACTGACACGGCTCCCACTGAGAATGCCAAGTACTGACACGGCTCCCACTGAGAATGCCAAGTACTGACACCGCTCCCACTGAGAATGCCAAGTACTGACACGGCTCCCACTGAGAATGCCAAGTACTGACACCACTCCCACTGAGAATGCCAAGTACTGACACCGCTCCCACTGAGGATGCCAAGTACTGACACCACTCCCACTGAGAATGCCAAGTACTGACACCGCTCCCACTGAGAATGCCAAGTACTGACACCACTCCCACTGAGAATGCCAAGTACTGACACGGCTCCCACTGAGGATGCCAAGTACTGACACCACTCCCACTGAGAATGCCAAGTACTGACACGGCTCCCACTGAGAATGCCAAGTACTGACACGGCTCCCACTGAGGATGCCAAGTACTGACACCGCTCCCACTGAGAATGCCAAGTACTGACACCGCTCCCACTGAGAATGCCAAGTACTGACACCGCTCCCACTGAGAATGCCAAGTACTGACACCACTCCCACTGAGAATGCCAAGTACTGACACGGCTCCCACTGAGGATGCCAAGTACTGACACCACTCCCACTGAGAATGCCAAGTACTGACACGGCTCCCACTGAGAATGCCAAGTACTGACACGGCTCCCACTGAGGATGCCAAGTACTGACACGGCTCCCACTGTTGTGGTCCTGTTAACACTGATATAAATGGCCCTTGCTTTTGTCATCAATAGTACACAAACTGTTGTGGTCCTGTTAACACTGATATAAATGGCCCTTGCTTTTGTCATCAATAGTACACAAACTGTCGTGGTCCTGTTAACACTGATATAAATGGCCCTTGCTTTTGTCATCAATAGAACACAAACTGTCGTGGTCCTGTTAACACTGATATAAATGGCCCTTGCTTTTGTCATCAATAGTACACAAACTGTCGTGGTCCTGTTAACACTGATATAAATGGCCCTTGCTTTTGTCATCAATAGAACACAAACTGTTGTGGTCCTGTTAACACTGATATAAATGGCCCTTGCTTTTGTCATCAATAGTACACAAACCGTTGTGGTCCTGTTAACACTGATATAAATGGCCCTTGCTTTTGTCATCAATAGAACACAAACTGTTGTGGTCCTGTTAACACTGATATAAATGGCCCTTGCTTTTGTCATCAATAGTACACAAACCGTTGTGGTCCTGTTAACACTGATATAAATGGCCCTTGCTTTTGTCATCAATAGAACACAAACTGTTGTGGTCCTGTTAACACTGATATAAATGGCCCTTGCTTTTGTCATCAATAGTACACAAACCGTTGTGGTCCTGTTAACACTGATATAAATGGCCCTTGCTTTTGTCATCAATAGAACACAAACTGTTGTGGTCCTGTTAACACTGATATAAATGGCCCTTGTTTTTGTGATCAATAGTACACAAACTGTCGTGGTCCTGTTAACACTGATATAAATGGCCCTTGCTTTTGTCATCAATAGAACACAAACTGTTGTGGTCCTGTTAACACTGATATAAATGGCCCTTGCTTTTGTCATCAATAGTACACAAACCGTTGTGGTCCTGTTAACACTGATATAAATGGCCCTTGTTTTTGTCATCAATAGAACACAAACTGTTGTGGTCCTGTTAACACTGATATAAATGGCCCTTGCTTTTGTCATCAATAGAACACAAACTGTCGTGGTCCTGTTAACACTGATATAAATGGCCCTTGTTTTTGTGATCAATAGTACACAAACTGTCGTGGTCCTGTTAACACTGATATAAATGGCCCTTGCTTTTGTCATCAATAGAACACAAACTGTTGTGGTCCTGTTAACACTGATATAAATGGCCCTTGCTTTTGTGATCAATAGTACACAAACTGTTGTGGTCCTGTTAACACTGATATAAATGGCCCTTGCTTTTGTGATCAATAGAACACAAACTGTTGTGGTCCTGTTAACACTGATATAAATGGCCCTTGCTTTTGTCATCAATAGAACACAAACTGTTGTGGTCCTGTTAACACTGATATAAATGGCCCTTGCTTTTGTCATCAATAGAACACAAACTGTTGTGGTCCTGTTAACACTGATATAAATGGCCCTTGCTTTTGTGATCAATAGTACACAAACTGTTGTGGTCCTGTTAACACTGATATAAATGGCCCTTGCTTTTGTGATCAATAGAACACAAACTGTTGTGGTCCTGTTAACACTGATATAAATGGCCCTTGCTTTTGTCATCAATAGAACACAAACTGTTGTGGTCCTGTTAACACTGATATAAATGGCCCTTGCTTTTGTCATCAATAGTACACAAACTGTTGTGGTCCTGTTAACACTGATATAAATGGCCCTTGTTTTTGTGATCAATAGTACACAAACTGTCGTGGTCCTGTTAACACTGATATAAATGGCCCTTGTTTTTGTGATCAATAGTACACAAACTGTCGTGGTCCTGTTAACACTGATATGAATGGCCCTTGCTTTTGTGATCAATAGTACACAAACTGTTGTGTTCCTGTTAACACTGATATAAATGGCCCTTGTTTTTGTGATCAATAGTACACAAACTGTTGTGTTCCTGTTAACACTGATATAAATGGCCCTTGTTTTTGTGATCAATAGTACACAAACCGTTGTGGTCCTGTTAACACTGATATAAATGGCCCTTGTTTTTGTGATCAATAGTACACAAACCGTTGTGTTCCTGTTAACACTGATATAAATGGCCCTTGTTTTTGTGATCAATAGTACACAAACCGTTGTGGTCCTGTTAACACTGATATAAATGGCCCTTGTTTTTGTGATCAATAGTACACAAACTGTCGTGGTCCTGTTAACACTGATATAAATGGCCCTTGTTTTTGTACTGGATATTAGCTACTGCTATTTAAATATACATCTACAAGCGTAAGTTTCATTGCAATTCTTATCCATCTCCACATCTTAACGTTGCACAGCTCAATTATGTTGCAATCCCATGTGACCTAACGATTTCAATTTACTTTGGCACATGCATTGCTGAAAGCTCAGAGAGGGATTTATGTATCACTCCGACCAAATCTAGGAAACTAAAATTAGCGTATTTTGGAATTCAGTGCGCAACTCCAATAAACTCTGGTGTTCTGTGTATAATATATTGTATTTTTAAAACAAAGACTGCCTCTACACAAAACATGTTCTTTTTAGATTATGAACTTAACCTTTCATGCCATCAATATTAACCATTAAAAGTTTATACATGCTTTAAAATTATCAAACAATACTTGTTAGTATTAGTGTTTGCTGTTATTTGTTTGTTTGTTTGTAGTGTTTAACGCCCGCTTTTACTACTACGGCACCGCAGGCGGTGACACTGATGATACATGGAATGAAGATGGAGCACCGGTGGAATGAGATGGCGGGGGAAACCGGAGTACCCGGAGAAAACCCGCCCTGACGCCGCTTCGTCCACCACGAATACCACATGCGGGTCCCTGTTTGCTGTTACGTGTAAAGAAAACATAAGTTCGATGTTCCAGACAATAATTCTGCACACATTAGTTTAACAAAACACTTCTAGGATAGAAGTTGCAGGGATATCACACATACAGCTCACCCCTGTCTATATTAAGAGAGTGTCTTAGACATAAACAAGAGTTGTGATGGCAGTGTGCCCTTTTCATAGTTTGTGTGATGCTTCTGCCCTCAAAATACTCCCTTGAAAAATGTCACAGTCAAGGCACTAGTGCTAGCTTTGTTTTTGCTAAAGGATGAAATTTTGAATACTAAGCACAATCACAAAGTTTTCTGGAATTCCAACTAGAATAACTTGTACAGATTCCGTGACAAGTAACACTCGGTATGCAATTAAATGTTATGGAGTATAAACACAGAAAAGAGCTATGAAGTGAGAAATATCCAGGTCTTGTTCTCAACAGTGGTGAAATCAAGATCCAAGTTTACAGTTGGTGAAGTTATGACTCCCTCAAGAAGTGCAATTTGCTGTAAGGTTCACTGGTTCCTTGTTAATAACAAACCCTCCATCTTAAAGTACTGTTGGCAGTGTGGGTAGAGACAACATTAAGTTATGCTGGAGAGATTCTCTCTGTAAAATAAAAGAACTCCAAAAACAAAGAAGTTTTAATGTTTGGAAGATTCCTGGGTTCATGATGGACATATGACACAAAAGCATGACTGCTAAATGAATGAAGCATACATTTCAATTGGTCATAAACAACCTAAGGGGAGATGTAAATGCCTGGTGGTGCTGCACATAGGAAGTGAAGATAATTTTGTCGAGGTTGGCGAGATTTATGTTTGTATTATCCAGAACAACTGAAGAATATCAAGGAATGAATGACAATAAAAAATATGTTAAAAATATATCCTGGTTTGAAAAGATTCTCCCCAGATAGTATCATTGTGATTGGTAATGCCCCCTACCACAATGTGAGGTTAGAATATATACATATCAAAAGAAAAGCTGACATCATAGCTTGTCAACAAAGTAAAAACACAGCTTTTGATGAGGGTCTAATTAAAGCAGAATAGTCGGCATTGGTCAAGCCTCATGCTGAACTTGCAAGTCACACTGTTCTAACCTGGTTTGGAATCATGCACTTGTGTCCTACAGATAGGAGCTAATGAATCAAGCTTCAGACGTCTGAACTGAATGTCCAGCTGCTCATAATTTAAGTAGCAATTGATTTGCATTTCTACTATGCTGCACGTTATTTAGAGATTTTATAAACAAATAAATATTTCCTTTTAATGGTGAAAATATGCTATACTTAACATAACAAAAGCATGTATTCTGTCCATGTGGTTGCAGAGTGATACAAAGAGACCATGTAGTTACATCTCCTACTAGACAGAGTATACACTATTCATCACTAAATTAATGTACACCTATGGACAAAAAAGAATGAGTCATGCCTGGAATGCAAGGCTATCTTAACAGTAGCGAACAACCCCATGAGTGCCACATATGTACAGCGAAACTTCATTTATACATTTTCCAGGGGACCAAAGGGGCGGGGGCATAAGTGTGAAAAACACATAAATAAAAGTTAGCAAATAAAAATTGGAAAATTTATATAGCATATGGGCTATAGTTATGAAGTGAACAACAAGAAATAATAATAGAATTAGCTATAATCAGCAATAGGAAACAATACAAACATAAGAGAAATGCACCAAAAAAAACTAAATACGAAGAAAGTTGAGTCACTTGACGAAGTAATCTGTTATTTTGTTGGCCACAGCGTGAATGGTACCAGAAATGTTATGGTGCATCACAATATGGGTCTAATTATTTGTACAAACACCTAAAACATGCATGCTTTTTTCAATTTCCACTGCCTTAGTTACAATTGTAACTAAGACAGATGGAGCAATCCCTAATTTCTTAGCAATTTCTGTACGTTTTATGCTGCCACTTTCCTTCACTGCATTCAAAATGTGTCATTTTTCAGCAATCATCAGCAAGGTTAATCACAACTGAAGCACAGAGCACAAGTGACTGAAACAAGTCTGGCTTGGTATTTCACAACTTTGTTAAAAAATAGCTGCAAGATACCTCTCACTTTCGCATTCAGGGATGTTTTCCGAGACAAGTACTAGGTGACAAACCCATGAGGCACATCAGAAAGAATGTGAAACTGCCGAGTTGTATATGTAAACTTATTATACATACACAGTATATGTACACTCTGTTCAGATTCAATCTTATCTTCAGGACAGCAACATCTCATACATTGGCAGGCGAAAGAGATCATCTTTTTGTGTTGTGTGACTGACTGTGCGCCAAGGTCAAGTCACTAGTATTTCGCTATTCTAGTAAACAGATGACACGTGATCGGGGCACTGACAACCAAGGCCAATGTGACTGGACGCTTTACCAGGTAGTACAGTGTGAGTAGAACTTTCGAGCTTCCAATATTTCTTGAAATTTTAAAGAAAGAAACACCATAAATGTATAAACGGTATTTTGCTCATGGGGATGTAAGCTATGATTGCATAAGCATAACCGCATAAATGTAAGTCATATAAACTAAATAATTTGCTGTAATAAAGCTATACGATTTTGCTGGAACTACTGAAGAAAGGGAGAAAAAAAAAAAAAAAAAAACCTACAACGAACATGTAAGTTTTAGTGTGAATAGTATAAAAGAAGTTTTACTGTAACTTGCAGTTTTCACAAAATGTCTGTCTGTGCGTGTGTGTCGGTCCGTCCATCCGTCTGTGTGTGTGTGTGTGTCAGTCAGTCGGTTGGTCAGTGTGTGTGTGTGTGTGTGTGTGTCTGTGTGTGTCTGTCTGTCGTGTCTGTGTGTGTGTCTGTCTGTGTGTGTCGGTCTGTCAGTCAGTCTGTGTGTGTGTGTGTCTGTGTCAGTCTGTCGGTGTGTCTGTGTGTCTGTGTGTCTGTGTGTCTGTGTGTGTGTGTGTGTGTGTGTGTGTGTGTGTGTGTGTGTGTGTGTGTGTGTGTGTGTGTGTGTGTGTGTGTGTGTGTGTGTGTGTGTGTCTGTCTGTGTGTATCTGTCTGTCATCTGTCGGTGTGTATCTGTCTGTCAGTCTGTCGGTGTGTATCTGTCTGTCAGTCTATCAGTGTGTCGGTCTGTCTGTGTCCTTCCTGATGGATGGATGGACAGACGGATGGATGTGTGTGTGTATGTGTGTAGGCATGTACGTCATCATTCCAGACATGACTCATTTATTTTTGTCCACGGGATACATCCATGGAAGCAAATTATTTTAATGTGCAACCTGATAGTTTAAACATATTTGTCACTTTCACTTATTATTGTTGTATTCCTTCAGGTTTGGTGAGACACATTAACTACAACATACATAGCTGTACAGTTTCTACATTATTAAACAGTAAGCACTAGATTATTCAAGCATTACTATGTATTCACATTTACCTATCACACAAAAAGAGATTATTTGAATATGAAATGTGTGTTTGGGAATATCTCAGGTTTCTTGCTTGCCTTTTAAGACAGCATATGATACTGAACGACAATGCTACAAACATGGTGATGTAGGTATCAGTATTTAAACATACCCAGTTTAAGCATATTTTGCAGGTACATGAAACTGTAACTATAATTAAAATCTTGGATTGTATTTTACTTGCCATGAACAAAAGTATCTACTTACATCCAAACCACTGATAACATCTTTATCAGTAAAATCAAAATGCCTCAGGAGAAGTCCAACAGTAAAAAGAGCTCTTCGAAAAAATGGACGGCTTTTTACTAGCACAGGGAGTGTCGGGTCTTTCTCATAATCCCTTCTATAATCTCTCAAAAAGCCTGCAAAAGTTAAGACATCAATAATGCTCACAAATTGGTATATGAATACATCTGAGCAATATTCACACAATTTTCATGCTTTGGTTGTATGCTGACTGGTTGGACGAATATCAACAATAACATTCACAGTTTGCTATATGGGAGAATCCTAAAGACACACTTTTTCAAATGTTTCTTTCTGAAATGAATCTGCAATAAGGAAGTCATTGTAAATAATTTCTAATTGAATGGGTACTCACAAAATTGGACTAGCCTTCATTTGTCAGAAGTATTGCAAATGCAGATAAAACCCTTATCTGTTCACGTAGACTTCCATGGCCTTTGTCCATTACTTTTTGGTTTCCGGTATGGGCCGTGTCTTGTTGGCTTTTTTAAGAAATTAAAAATTAACCAACGCTTCGCTGCATTCGCCGCTATGTTTGGCTTCTTCAATGGCCGACTGCAAAAAATCCATCCAATTAGTCACTGCCTACTCTGACTGACCTCGTTGGTTCCTTCTCCTCCAATAGGAAGTTGACCTGCTAATAGGATCTTCCATATCATGTCGAGTGGTTTGCGTGTATCATGGTTCAGACTGTTCTTTTCTTTACAGAAAATGTGAAATGTCGGCATAATTTTTGATTTCTTAAAAAAAGCCAACAAGATGCGGCCCATACTGGAAACCAAAAAGCAATAAAACCCTTATCACCCACACTCTCTAACATACTAAGGAAGGCAGTTTTCAAGACTGTTTATGCATCAACTGTGTAAAACAATACTTTATTCCAACCTTGCATTAACAAAATAAAATATCACAAGTGCAGGCACCTAAGCCTAAATACCCTCAGTTATACTTTCTATATACAGTAAAACCCCTTTTTAACATCCCTGCTGATAAGGAATTCCCATTTGTAACAAACATTTCCTGAAGTGCCGGCAAAAGCCTTATAAACGAATGTTAAGTACACAAAGCTGTAAGAAACATAATGGACAAGAGCACATCCAATCATTGGCACAGCTATCACCTTCAGCGTGTTGTGTTCAACAAAAGTTGATCATTATAAGGATGTGGAAGAAATACAAAAATGATATTGAAATGGGTCGTACAGAGGTGCAGTGCGGCTGTGTGGTGGATATGCATAGTGGTGAGGACATTCCACTTAATGGAGTATTTTACAAGGTCGCTGCTAAGATAGGTTTCAACATTTTCAGTATATCAAATAGATGACTTAATTACCTTAGAAAGTCACAGAACTTTTTGTTCAAAACCTGTGCAATAAAAGTGTAAATGTACATGATGAAACTGTCAAATTTTGCAAAAATGAAACACTGCCTCATCTTTCTTAGGCTATGACCCAAAGATATTTTTAATGCAGATGAAATGGGTGTATTGTTAATTTGCTTTCAAATAAAATATTTCAGTTCATGTGGGGGAAGGACGTAAGGACTTACATGCACCACTAACCGTGAAAAGCTTCAAAACTCCAAGGTGCTTCAAGAACATTTGTACACTGCTGTGCAACCATGACTTAAGTGTGGCTGGATCATGAATGGGATGAATGGAAAGATAGATACTGCTATTTATAGACAAATGTCCTGCTCATCCTCCTGATGCATAAAAGTAATTTTCTTTCCCCTGAACTACACCAGCCGTCCGCAGCCTCCAGATGCTAATATAGGTGAAGTTCCGTAACGTAGTTGTGCAGAAAGCACTTTGTTTCCTTGAAAGGGGTGAGGAAATCAAACTTGACATACAAATGGTCACACCTGAAACATGACGACATGCTTTTGCTGCAGTGGAGGGGGTTGAGCCTAATTAACAGCCTTAACCAGACTGAGTGAAGGCATCTAGGAAAGAAGAACCAAATCACCATCTTGGAATAATGTACACAAAAGGAGAAGGTAATCCAAGAGCAAGTGTTAATACAGAAATGACATGTTCGTCCCATGAAGCACAAATCCCCTGCAAGAGGCTCTACTGTATCTACAATACAATAGCAACATGTCACTTTTAGTCATCTCAGTCAGATTATCTTATGTTAGCACTATTTAATACTGAAAAAGAATTTTTCTCTTTCTTTTTCAAACTAAACATTCAGTTATTTAGCAAAGCATTATAACAATTAAACTAATTACTTCAGTTGTAAAAATCCAATGTGCAAATTTACTTAAAGGTAATATTTGTAAAAATGTTCTGTATTACTGCTAACATACAACAGTTCCTTCAATTTAGGAACTGCAATCATTAGCACATAATAAATGTTCACTCCATATATAAATTTAGTATATACTAACCTTATGTACTACTATTTCTGTTTTGCCACTATCACAAAACAGAAATAAAACAAATTGAAGGGGGAGGGGGGGAAAAGCTTGAATGTGTATAAAAGTTGAATGCTCACCATAGTACTTGAGAAAGCAGTCTCGAATGAGTTTGAAATTTCTAGTTACATTATTGACCACGGAACCAAGACAAGACAAGCAACTAGCAACAACTGTCCGATCATGTTGCAAGATCAGTTTTACTGAATCTTCTTCTAACTGAGCAAGGAATGTTTCGCTTGGATGCTCCATCAATGGCACCACCAATTCCAGGGTACGAGCAACACTGCTGATGATTTGGTAGTCACCTTGCGTCTGCACAAACAAGGCCTCATATTACAAACAACAAATCATTTTATCTATTTTAGGTATTTTTTCCAACTTTAATGATTTGCTGGTACTTCTTACAACTCAAGTACTTGAGTTACACTCAATAGTTATCATTTTTATACAATTTTATGATTACAGCTTAGCCCAGAAAACAAACATTTGTAAATATCTATGAAGGCTAATGGATTTAAGTATCATGCTTTATTTATATATTGAGTACAAACAATAAGATGGTGATATACAGATTTTGCAATGTTTGCAGTAACTGGACCAGTATGTATGAAACACATATCGGAGAGTGATAAGAAGCAGATAAGAAATAGTATCAAACTTCTGGCAATAAATAACTACATATAAATGTATGATATATTTAATGTAATGTTTTTAACTAAATACTATTTTATTTCTCTACCATACACCCAGTAGAACGACAAAATATTGCATTCCAACAAAATATTTGATACTGTGATCTCACTCCAAATACATGTTTTGAGGTCCCTGAATCTAAAAATGACACTTTTATAAAAAGTTGCATGTGTGTGCATGTATGTGTATCTGTCATTAAGCTGTTTCGAAAGCAAAGCTTTAAGGTAAGGGAATGTGAGGAAAATCTTTCAAGTGCATGTGTGCACATAGCTTTTAGAATTCAACAGTATATGTATTTGTAAATAGAAACATATATGGAAATGACAAAAAACTTGCAATTCCTGAAATATTCATTTTCCAGTGCCAAAGACTAAATTGGCTGCCATTATGAACATTTTAAACCACCACAGTTCTTCACTTGAGTTCATGGCAATCAAGGGCAGCATTTAATATGGCCAGTTACAGCATGTTGCATGAAATTCAAGAAAACAACAATATAACAAACAATTTATAGCAAAACACTTTATTCACAATTAAGGAAAATGTATATAAGAATTATAATTTTGTTATGCCAACCAACTTACTGCTGGTGTTTTTAAATACACAAGCCGTGCGTGTGCAAGGTTTGCAATAGATAATGCTAACTAAAGGTTATTTAATCCCAGAACAAAGTATTTACGATTGTGAGTCACCCTTGGGGTATTTACCTCTCATGTGAAATTCCCATTGTCATCTACTAGCAAAATACAAATTGCCTGGGGAATTTAATGTCAGTGGTTCAAAACCTGGCTATGGCATTGAACTTTTCAGTCCTGATTCTACCTCTCATGCATATAAGAATTGTTTTTAAATTAGTACTATAATATAAAATGAGAGATGCATGGAATCTGTAAAGGCTTGAGAAAGTTGTGAATGTTGTATATAATGTAAGTTATTGTCTGCAACAGAAGTTGGCAAGTATTGAACTTATGATGTATGAGCGAACCAACTCCGACTGAGCACTCTGTGCTGTCAGCAAGTATCAGACTTATGACTAGGGCCCGGATTTTGATGAAAAGTCATCTTTTTTCTTAGTAGTCACAGATGATGCTTATTGGAAATTAAGTGCATTCTGGAACAAATACGTTAGATATATGCGGTTTTTACAGGTCATCAAAATGCATTTTCCCCCCCACATTTTTATAATAAAGTAATTTTTTAACATTTAGATGCATTTTCCAATGATTTTCTTTCTTCTTCACGAATTTATTGGGCATTTTAAAATAATCTGTGGTTAGAAGTTTATTTATATCATCTTTTATAATATGTGTGGATTGCATCAGTCAGGACTTCAGGAGCTAGAAGTGTCGCAGTAAGAGAGTAGTTTGTGAGGTGTGTAAATTTATTGTGCTGTGGAATTGAGATGCCAACTGCATCTTGTATTAAACAGTATGTTTCAAAGTTTGGCGGAAACATATTCTCTACTGATGGAACTGTATTGTTCTGTAAAGTGTGTGAAGTTAAAGTTGCTGCAGACAAACGGTTCACCGTACAACATGTTGGGCAGGAAAAACATTTGTGAGCTCTTCAAAATGTGAAAAAAACAAGTGTCTCAGTTACTATTAAACGAAATTGCTTCGACATCAAGTAACAAGTCATATTCCTTTTATAAAGAATAATGTGAAGTGTTGTTAGTGCAAATATCCCGCTAGGAAAATTAAGTAATTCCAAATTACGAGATTTTCTTAACGTCACACTTGTCATACAATTCCAATGATTCAACTTTGCATAAAAGTTACTTACGAAAATGTTATGAAGAGATGTTAAACCGAATATGTGAATGAGAAAATGGGAAAAAAACTGTATCAATTGATGTGAGAACTGATTCAGAGGGGCGTTCTGTAGCCAATGTAGAGATAGGTATGCTAGAAGCTACTAGTGCCGGACAAATGTTTCTCCTGACCTCAGAGGTTATGGAAGCTGTTAAACCAGTCACATATGCAAACTGTTCGATAAATCCATGTGTTTATTGTGGCCTAGTGGAATACAACATGACGTGCTCCTCTTCCTGACAGACACAGCGCCTTACATGGTAAAGGCGGCAAAATCGATCCAATAATTTTACAGTAAGATGGTGCATGTTATGTGTTTGGACCATGCTTTTCATCGAATTGAGGAACACGTCACATCAACATTTCCAGAAGTAGATCCACTAATTTCCACAGTAAAGAAAATATTTTTGAAAGCACCAACCCGAACTATGTATTTCAAAGACAAAGCCCCTAATATAGCTTTGCCTCCGGCACCAATTTTAACACGCTTGCATAGATGGTTAACTGCATGTATATACCATTGTGACAATTTTCAAATAGTGAGAGAAGTGGTGAATAGCTTTGATAGGGCAGATTCTAAGGCAATTGAGAACGCACAGGATCTGTTTTCTGATACTCAAATCCAAGGTAAATTAGCTCTCATTAAATCAAATTCTGCATTTTTGACGGAAACCATAACCTGCCTTGAAGAAAGTGGCATGACATTGGATAAGTCGATTGAGTTAGTGAGGATTACGGAAGAGAGGATACAACATGTAAAAGGTGAGATTGGGGACAAAGTTAGACAGAAACTAAAATTTATGTTGGACAAAAATAAAGGATGCCAAACAGTTCTTCAGATTGCTGAGAAAACTTCAGAACCGATATTTTTCAACAGGCAGAGAGATAGTGTTTTTCAAATATGCACCTGTATCACCTGTGGAAGTGAAGAGAAGCTTCTTGAAGTATCAAACAGTTTTAGCTGACAACCATCGTTCCCTTACTTTTGATAACTTGAAGATGACCGTGGTGGTATACTGCAACCCTAAGTAAGGTATGTTTTGGCTAATGGGTACAGTAACTTATTTTTCATATTTTATAAAATTGAAAATGACCTGAATAATTTTGAATTTATTTATTATTTAGTAGCAATAATTGCATCATTTACTAAGAAAGTTAATTTTAAAATGTGGTTATTCGAACCATATATTCATTATTTGTCTATGACAGTTATCAATTTATTGTTATGAAAGAAATTGTTAATTTGTGTTAGGTCATTTTTTTACATTTTATGTGCATTTTTATTATATTTTAAGGACATTTTATAGCTTATTTTTAGAGAATTTTTTAGGTCAACAACTTCCGGGCCCTACTTATGACGTATGAGCGGGCAAACCCTGGCGGAGCACTCTGGGAGGAGAAGACGTGAACAGTAGGCATGGGTAATGCTGTAACACCTCATATTGTTCTATTTGTTACTAAAGGCAATGTAATTCTAGATGAGTCAGAGTCCAATATGAAATGTTAGTTTATAATCAGTTAGAATTTATATTACTCTTATTAATAATAAACACATTAACTGGGTGTTGATTCAGTGATGCATCTTCCCAAGTCTTGGACAGTAGCTGCTATATTATGTTTAACGAGCTTGAGTAACTTCATTGACGTGTTTTTCGTGTTTATGATAGCTGAAGAGAGGATTCCATTAGGATAAATAAGTAGTCAGACAAATAACTAGATGGAAAGATAGAGATGACGGACAGACGTAGCAAATCCTGGCTGTGCTACTGGTTTCTTGACTTACACAATTACACAGTGCGAAGGCTGCTACAGCACTGAGGTAGTAGTGGTAGTAGTGTGGTTTTAGGGCGCTCAACTGCTAGGGTTATTAGCACCCAACTAAAACTCAAAGCTTAAAAACGTAATTTAAAAAGAAACCAACTAACAAGGCTAAAAACTAAGGCTAAAAACTAAGCCAATAAAACCTTAAAAACATCACCAGTAAGTGCCAGCAGCTGCAGAGTAGAGCAAAGGACGGAAACAGTTACATGCATTGATAGAAACGACTCGCATCAACCACCGAACGTAATAGACTGGATAAAAGATGAATCAACGAGTCAGATTCGTGTGCACATTCCACTTACAACGAATAAAACGTAAAACACACTCTACTGCACACGAAGTGTCTGCCAGCACCTCAGCCAGGGTGGCTGCCAGGCCTAAGGAATCACGGAAATATGTTAAAAACTGGCATTGAACTAAAACATGCCGCACCATCAGAGGACAACATGCTGCACCATTACTATGAGCACACAGGGGTGCAGCGTCAAAAGATAAAAGGTGACCATGGCTAAAACGGCAGTGCCCGATATGCATTCTGGCTAAAAACACTTTCTCACGGCGAGTGGCACATTAGTAAGTCCTCCAGGCAACAGGGAGGGGTTTCACCCCCCAAAGTTTGTTACCCTCAAGGCCATGCCAAGCATCTCTCCACCGGGAGAGAATGGCATGGAGTAAAACTACGTTAAAATCAACCGAGGGAACACAAGAGCTAAAATGCCTGGGAGCTGAAACTGCTGCCTTAGCAGCAGCATCGGCAGCCTCGTTACCTTGCAGGCCTACATGTCCAGGTACCCACACAAACGAAATGTAAGTGGCGAGGGTGTGAAGGCAGTCCTGGATACGCTGTACCAGGGGATGGTAATGGTACAGCATCCGCAGGCTCTGAAGGGCACCCAAAGAGTCTGAGCAAATAGCCCAGTTCTGTAAGGCTTGCCGACGAATATACAAAGGCGCTTGATATATACTAAAAAGCTCTGCTATAAAAATCGAGCAGTGCGATAAAAGATGAAAACTAAAACTCTGGCAACCATGAATAAAAGCACATCTTACACTTCAATCGTCCTTCAAGCCATCAGTGTATATAAAACTACAGGATTCAGACTGCACCTGAATATCTAGAAAGGCAGAACGAAGGACGAAATCTGGCATTGACGACTTCAGCATAGAGAACAAAGCCAGGTTGGCATTGGTCTCGCGACAAAGCCAGGGGGGAAATCTTGTTTCACCCTGTGGCACTGTCGCAGGTAAATCGATGCCCAATAACACCAGGAGGAAGTAGGGCTAGGGAGCTCATTAAGTATTGCCGGTCCAAGCTATCATCATAAAACAAATGAAAGGATGGGAGTTCAGGCAGACTAGAAAGTCTGCAAGCGTAACTGCAGAGAAGAATGTCACGCCGATAACTAGGCGGAGGTTCAGCAGCTTCCGCACACAAGCTAAGAACCGGGCTCATGGGAAATGCGCCAATACTCAATCAGATGCCACGGTGGTGTATAGCGTTGAGGCGATTTAAAACCAACTGTTTAGCCGAGGAGTACACGACACAACTGTGCTCAAGTTTCGATCGGACCAGTGAACGGCATAGTCGTAAAAGAATGGTCTGCTCAGCTCCCCAGGATGTGCCACTTAAAACCCGTAAAACATTAAGAGAACGTTCACATCGTGCCGTTAAATATGAGATATGGGAAGACCAACTAAGTTTCCTATCAAAAATCAATCCCAAAAATTTCTTTGCGTCTCTGAAAGGAAGTGCATTTGGACCGAGATGTAGAGAAGGTGCAAGAAACGCCTTCCGGCGCCAGCAATTAATGCAGACGGTCTTCTCGGCAGAGAACTTAAAGCCATTTTCGCCACAAGTGTACAGGCGGTTAAGACAATTGGAGGCGGTGTTGTAAGAGAGAAATCTGCTGAGTACTGCAATAAATGGCGAAGTTGTCCATGAATAATGAAGAGGAAACGCCTCATGGGACGCACTCCATAATGGGATTGATTGCAATGGCAAACAATGTGACACTGAGTACCGAGCCCTGTGGTACCCCGTTCTCTTGAGTAAAACCACGAGATAAAACTGACCCCACACATACCTGAAAGACTATTGCGCATAAACTCCCGAATAAAAAGTGGCATTTGACCGCGAATGCCCCATTGATGAAGGGTACGAAGATTTCCATACCTCCAGCAAGTGTCATATGCATTCTCCAAGTCAAAAAAGACAGCAACTGTTTGGGTGTTCCTCAGAAAACCATTCATAATGTATGTGGATAAAGACACTAAGTGGTCGTCGAACGGAATTGGCAAAAACAGCACTGAACATTTGACAACAGATTCTGAGACTCAAGCCACCATGTCAGTCGCCCGTTGATCATGCACTCCATCACCTTGCAGATGCAACAGGTAAGGGGGATCGGGTGATAACTGGAAGGTAGTTGACGATCCTTCCCAGGCTTCAAAATTGGGACAATGGTGGCCTCGCCCCAAGCGGATGGAAACGTTGCTCTTACACATGTAAGAGAAAGAGGTTACCAGTCAAAGACAGGTGCTGTAGGATTAAGACATGGACACCATCCGGCCCAGGAGTTTGGAGAAAGCCAGGGCCCACTCCAACTCCTGCATGGTGAAAAAGGCGTTATAACACTCTGCATTAGACGAGTTAAAAGAAAGGTTGTGCGATTCAGTGCCATGTTTGATGCATATAAAATTTGGGTGGTAATGCGATGAGCCTGAAATACCAGTAAAAGCGTTGCCCTGAGCGTCAGCAACAGCTCTAGAGCAAACAATAGAAGCATTATTGAGCCGGAGATGGGAAGGGCAAACGGTAAAGCTTTGCCGGCCACGCGACGGAGCTTATCCCAAACAACAGATGAAGGGCTAAATTTATTAAAGGACTCCGCAAAACGGAGCCAGGATGTCCTCTTACTGGCTTGTATGATGCAACGAGCCCTGTCGCGTGATTGCTTAAAAGCGGCCAGATTGACAAGAGTAGGGTGGCGCCGAAACACGTGTAGCGCCATCCACTGCGCACGGACGGCTGTTTGGCATTCATCGGTCCTCCAAGGGACCGCCACACGTTGTGGATGGGCAGACGATCGAGGTATTGCACGTTCAGCAGCGCTAAGAACGACGGATGTGAAGTGAGCCACCATCTGGTCTACATTGTCAAACAAGCGCTCGTCAAAAACAGCTAAGCGGGTATATAGGTTCTAATCCGCGCTGTTTAGATGCCAGTGAGGTACACGTGGCGAGAGAGCAAGCTGATTAATACATGGAAAGTGATTACTGGAGGTGTCTGGGATGACATTCCACTCCAAACGAGGTGCAAGCTGAGCTGTACAGATGGATAAATCCAGGTGGGAAAGGGTGCCAGTGGAGTCTGAAACAAAAGTAGGTTCACCAGTGTTCAGTGGTGAAAGAGAGTTCTCTGTGAAGAAAGCGGCTAAGTGTGTTCCCCTTGCGCAAGCCCTTGGTGAACCCCAAAGAAGGTGGTGGGCATTGAAGACCTCCAACAGAAGGTACGGCGTTGGGAGCTGGGAGAGATGGCAGAGATCCACAATTGTGTAGGGAGAACCAGGAGGTAGACGGAACAGAGAGTAAAAGAAAAACCGGGTAAACTCAGGATAATGGCAACAGCTTGCAATGGAGTGGTAAGAGGGATAGACTGGTAAAAAACGTCGTCTCGAATGAGGAGTCAAACCGCACCAGACTATACCCTGGAAATTTAAAGGAGTCCTGCTGGCGAAGCTTGGTCTCCTGCAAGCACAAAATACTAGGAGAAAGTGAGTTAATAGGAACTTGCAAGTCCGCCTTATGGGTGCGTATACGTGTATTCCACTGAATGATGGACATCCTGGGTCAAAGGGGATAAGCTGTCGTTTAGGTTTACTTGACTGGCGACTGTCACTTCAATTTGCCCTTTGAGTTGTGCGGAGCGCTTGGACTTTTTGGAGCAGTTGATTCGTGCTCCATAGGCTCAATGTCATCGACTACTGGAGACATAGCAATTTTTTTTTTTTTTTTTTTAACGTCCTCCAACAATGTGTCATATCGGACGAATGACTGAAATGGGTGAAATGATGCTCAAATGAGCCCGAGGTCCATGGAGCTTTAAGTTATCCGATATTCATCTTCTCAGGGTAGGGAAAACTGTAGAAAAAACACCTTACCCGGATAACTTACCCTAAGCGAGATTCGAACTCGCGACCTCTTGAACGTGAGGCAGACACGCTAACCATCACGCTACCGAGGCGGGCACGACAAGCGACATAACAGTTCCCTAGCGACACAGGTAGATGAGAATCTCGCTTTACGCGACTGCGACTTCTACCATCTTGAGAGGGGGAGGTGACGGGGAAGTGGCCGTGAAGGCACACTTTCCGCTGGAAGAGGTCGTGGATTTCTTAAGAAAATCTGTACGCTTGGGTTGACTTTCAAATTTCCGGGTGTCGCTAATAAGAGTAAAAGTCTGGGATCTGGCAGAATTAGAAGCTGGTAATGTAATACGAGGCAGAGAAACAGATGTAGTGGCAACAGGGCAAGTTTGAGTGCTCATGTCCCACTTTGGCACTGGAGTTGAAACCACAGAACTAAAGGTGCCAAACCTCAAGAGAAGGCTGGCGAGGAAGGTGACATTTGCGGGCTTTAGAGAAGGATATTTTATCCTTAACCCGCAGCTCTTGTATCGCCTTCTCGTCCTGGTAACGAGGACAGTCGCAGGAAGTCATTGGATGTGCACCTCGACAGTTGACACAGCTTGGAGCAGATGGACAAGCTCTGTCGTGAGAATCCTTACTACAGTTAACACACACGGCAATGGAGGCCTTGCAGGATATCTTAGTGTGCCCATAACATTGGCATTGGAAGCAATGCATGGGGCGTGGGATATACGGATGGACCGGTAAAACCTCATAACCTGCCTTGATCTTCTCAGGCAGGTCGAGTCGGTCGAAAGTGAGAAACACTGTGCGAGTATCCACCTGCGTGCCATCATGCTTTGCTCGCACACGGTATACCTCCATAACTAATGCTCCGACAAGTAACCTTGGATCTCCTCATCTGGCATACCATCCAACAGAGGTGGTGATGATGCCCTTGGAGAAGTTTAAGCTCTGGTGTTTCTCCACACGGATAGGATATCCGTGCAAGAGTTTGGCCTTTAACAACTTGTCGAATTGTGTGGCTCTGTAGGTCTCAAGAAGGGATCCAGATCTTAAATGTGTACACGATTTAACAGGGCTGGCTAGTTTGCCTAGACCCAATTGAATAGCAAAAGGGTTGACTTTTAGAAACGACTGACCCTCTTCACTTCTGTGAATCACTAGGTAACGAGTATAGGATGCTGCGCATACCTCTTTTCCATCAACTTGAGGCGATATTATTTGAGAAAGCCTCCTGAAGTATTTAATCGTGTGGTTATAGTGGTGGCAGAAAAAGCCCCCTAAAATCGTGAATCGTTATTATAGTGGGCAATTATGTGTATATTCAATTGTCTTGTTCTTCTTGTTCAAGGGCGGGTTTTCTCCGGGTACTCCAGTTTCCCCCGCCATCTCATTCCACCGGTGCTCCATCTTCATTCCATGTATCATCAGTGTCACCGCCTGCGGTGCCATAGTAGTAAAAGCGGGCGTTAAACACTACAAACAAACTTCTTGTTCAATTGTTGTCTGGATTGCCGTCGTGTGTGACACGCGAAGTCCCGATAAAATCAGAATTTATCGGCATATAACGTCCTGATACACAAATAGTCTTGTGTAAAAGAAATTAGAAATCATTCTCTGCAAAAGAGACATATAATCTATGACGCGGGTCATAATCTCAAAAAATCAGAGAGAATACAAAAGTGCGTGGTCCATGATATCGACGGGTGAACCCCGTACGTGTGAAAAAGGACGCCAATCCATGGTATCGAAGTGTATATTTTTGTGTGAGAGTGAAAATAAACTAGTTCCACAAGGTAAATTTGAACTTTAATTAATCATACTGCATGTTGACCCGTACTACACCCTGGATGCAAACATTTTACTGGACTACTGATAAAAGGAGTCATTCAAGCTCACCGCTGTGCTAGCCCGGCAAAGAAGAATTGACACCCCCCCACACCAAACAGCAAATGGTACCCTCAAGTCCCAGTGAGGTGAACTTCCAAACTAAAGAGACGCTACAAACTTGAAGTTCGCGTTTCGGGTTGTTGTGTGCCATAAAAGAAGGCTATTAAAATTCATCCCCTAGTGCTCCCCACCCACCACAGAGCCCAAAAAGGGGATATAGCTGGCTCGCCGTCCCACTCACCCTGGAGTTCGGTGCATTACCTAGTCCTGGCCGACTGACTGGGGGGTGGGTTAGTCCCTAGCCTCCCGTTTAGGTGAAGCAGAAACCAAAGCAGTGTATTGGAAATGCGCGCCCTCCCTGAATTCAGAAAGAAACAGGACCGAGCTCAGATATGCATCCCTCAACCTTTCCACGCACAGCCTACACGTGGGTGGGCATTGAGGTAATCAGTTAGCTGGGGGCACCGGGTGCGCCAAACCTGTACCTATCCCTGCTCACTCTTAGATTCCATCATGTACTTTCTTTGTTAACTACCTATAGGAGGTAGACTGAAGTAATGTATTGCAGATTTCACTGGAGATACACACTTTGAGGCTCCCTCCCCCACATGTGTGTGTGTTTTTGCTGGAAGACCATATGCTAGATAAATACAAAATTTGATACCCGAGTAAAACACTTTTTATAGTCCACAGATGGAGATATCTATATGTTCCTCCCAAATCAAATTACCCCATTATGTGAACATTTTTTCATTACTTTTGTTTCATCAAGACACTCCTAATAAATATATTTGAAGTGCTGACATAATATATAAAGGATGCATTCTTCATTTTTCCATGAAATAGCATTTTAAGTTCTCATCTTGTGTCAAAAATGTTCTTGTTGCAAGTTGGGCTGAAGTCTATATTGTCACCATCTATGAATGTTTTGAAAATAAGAGAAGCAATATATTATTTATACATGAATTCATGAAAAATGAGAGAGAAAGTGGTATAGTTGTGTAAAAAAAAAAAAAAAAAAAACTGTCTATCATTACTGCATCTTGCATGTAACCAAATAGGAAAAAGGTATCTTAAATAGTTTATGGGAACTTGAAATGCTCTCTGGCAAAAGAGATCTTACTTTATGAGAATAATATGATGAATAAAGAATATACGCTGTTGATAGTGGATAGAGAAGGCTGTGAATATTGGAAACCAAGCTCATGTTAAAACTTTCTTACTAACTTGCTTTCCTGTCTGTTTATCTGTTTGGTACAAATTTTGCAATCAATTTTAAACTTCCTTACAAACTAGAGACTTGAGCTTCAAACATAGCTCAAAACTGGATGACACTTCAATATTAACTTATTTTCAAAAAAACTGGATGACACTTCAATACTAACTCATTTTTAAAAATTTCAATTTTGATTAAACTAACTTTACAATGAGCAAGAACCTTCAAACTTTAAACATAGTTCAGAACTGGATGACAATGCATTATTAACTTGCTTTCAAGTAAATCCCTCAATCCAAACTACCCTTAACGTGGAAATATTTTTAAGTAACTTCACAATTAGCTGGAGACTGGAAACTTTAAAGACAATTCAGAACTGGATGATAATGCAATATTTAACTCGCTTTTAAGAAAATCCCTTCACCCCAAACTACCCTTAAAATGGTAAAATTTTACAACATTTTGATTTGCTGAAAAATGGCTGTAACAATTTTGATTAAAATAGCATATAAAATATTTTCATGACAAGTGAAATGTGTATTACCTTGACTTTTCTTGGAATAGCTTCTGAAGTCCTTGGAAACTTTAAACATCGCTCAGAACTGGATGAAAAACTGATGGGTGGGCAAGGTTTTTTTATAGGGCGCATGAAATAAGAAGGCACATGAGCATCTCCAATCCCTAATCAGCTATGGGAGATATGCACGTGAGACAGTAGCGAAGGAAGTAAAGGATTGCAAGGTGCTGAATTTAACCAGTCACAACAACTTCTCTCTCCTTAAAACAAGACGATAGCTCTGTAATCCTATAATTTGCTTCAAATATAAATTCCTCGTCCAAACAGGCAATTTTCATTCACAATCTATAACAACTGAGTCAAGGGAGTTTACATACTTCATTATGGAAGTTGGGCCTAAGTGATTAAAGATTACAATTCTGGCTTTTTACTTTTTTTTTTTTTTTATTATATCCAATTTTCTAGAAACCTTTTCATGTAAATATTTTTCTTATCGGAGTGAAAATGAAAGAGTTATGCGCGATTTAAGTAGATGTGTGATATTTCTGATATTTCTCATATTTTTCTAAAAGTGTTATGCAAAATTTCTGCACATATGTGGATCAGTTTCTAAATTATGTATTCTAAGTAAAAATGTACATTATTTATTAGCAAATGCCTAAGCACAGTTTCAGGCCGGTTTTTACGATTATTTTTCCAGTGTAGCTTTCTTGGTTGTGTATTTTAGACATTTTTCAGCATTTTCAGAGTGAAACTACAGAAATAGTTTCCCCAATATATGCTAACTAAAAGTGGCTATACAGTTATTCATGTAAGGCAAGTGTGTTACGACAACATGCCCATCAAAGTTTGGTATACATACATTTTTTACAAAGTGAAACCCACAATTGAACAAATTTATTTTTTTAAAACCCAATTATGTTAAAACTGTATTTCTTAGCGAACTTATTTTACAGCTCAATAAAGAAAATAAATATGCTGTATTGTTTAAAAATTGTGAACATTGTATCGTGAGAACTTTTTTTATAAAACAACTTACATATGTGGTTTAAAACGCGTAATCCAGGAATGATTTAGCATACCTGCACAAAATTTTGCAGCTATGCTTCTTTATAGCAGATACAGCACTTGTTATAATTTTAGAACACCCAGGAAAGCACTTGGGATTTTCGAAAATTCACGTATCACTCCCCTTAAAACACAATACCTAAAACTATATACTTTAAAGAACATATACTTGAAATCACAAAGTTCACTTAATGTTCATTTACATTGCATGCTTTAGCTGTTGGCACCCGACTTTTAATAAATGCAGTGTTAGCATGCATTTCTTCTGAGGCCAACTACTTTAAAAATGTGTAAACACTGAAAATAATTGCCCGCACATCTGAATGCAACACTTTCCCTTTTAATCTACTCGTCTGTAAGCCACTAGGTTTCGATAATGCCCTGTTTCTTAACAGCAAAACGAGTTATAGTAACTGTAAGACACACTTATCACAGTAAATACAGGATGGAAATGAAATAATGCGCCGGACTTTAACAGCGAATTTCTCTTATTGTGAATAACAATAAAGTCTAATACCAAAAGGCTGAAAAGTTTATAGTTTTCTAGAAAAAAATATTTTTATCAAAAATTTATCATCACCTGGCTGAATTATTATTATGATTTATGGCTATATTCATAGAGAGTTGAATAAACTTCCTTTGGTGTACTTCAATAGATTCAATGGGTTTTGTGTAAATTACATTTAAAAAAACCCACAGTTAGTTGTTTTCTTATGTCTGGTAGAACTGGCAACATCGCATCAACTGTATTTTTTTTTTTTTTTTTTTTTTTTTTGTCCAAGCCGCAAAAGATGTGAAGCCTGACTACAGGTATTGAGTACTTGCTCTAAACTCTTATTTCAAATTAATCCCAATGTTCTTGGATACTTGTTACTGCTAATAAATGCTAGTTACTAAAAGTATGGCCAATTTTGCTTCTAAAGATACCATGTAAATAATGGTTAGTCCGTGACTGTGGGTGTGAAAACCAGTGTCAGATTTGTTTACTTACATTTCCTGAAATATTTTTATATCTTTCGCACGTACTCACATGCATCTTGTCAGAAACTTCATGTTGCAACTTTCACTAATTCAAGTTCTATGGTGCTCAAAAGGCTTGTTAAAACTTTTTGGGAGTGAAAGTGTGTCCTAAAGCTTCTGCATCATATTACTCACATATAAATTACTTTTTTTTTAGTAGTAGGTATGTGCTTGCGTAAAGCATATTAGTCCTTAAATCGGGTATATCAAATATTACAGCAAATTACACTTACCGGGCCAAATGTGTAAACAGTTACACTTAAATTTTATTTTAACTTATAGTAGTGGAGCGTAAATTCACATTAAGAATTATCCTTTCCTAAAGATTTAGTAATTACTAGCATCGGTGTTAAATTCAATACCAAACAACAGTATTAATAACGTAAGAGGTGTTTCATGCAAGAGTGACATAACCTTTGGAATACCCAATACCCAGTATCCAATGTAAGTATAACCTAACCTCCAGCCATTAGCTGGCAGCCTCAGCACCACGCTTCACATGTCTTGCAGACAATATGAAAACTGCATGTGTTGACCACATGTGTAAGTGTTAGAAACAAACTACCTTTCTATTTATTGTGAACATGAATATCGCGTTAGGTCCCTACCATTCAGTAAATAAAGTGAATAAAGCAACTCACATTTGCTCAGCATACATGCGCAGTAAGTACACATGGACTTAGTGTGTATTCGTTTCATTTCAAAATGTTACACTTCTTAGTCTGTTCTAAAAGCATGGTGCATTAAAATTATCTGAACTTTTTAAAATTTAATTTCCTTATAGAGTGACATGATGCCTGCAATCCCAAATATTTAGTTTTGATCCTTGCTTATGTCGCTATGAGTTCGTTCTGGATTAATAACATTGTTGTTGTTGTTGTTGCCCCACCCCCCCAGTGAGATTACTTTCTTGCAACCACATGAGACCGACATTTAAGGTTATTATGTGTTAGGAATACTGTTAACGGTAATGTATCTACGTATGAAGATAGATGAGAAATAAATATTCTATTCTGTTCTAGTAGTACAAGAGCAAGGAAAGTCATGCGTGTGCAACACATCAGATTCAGAAACTGAGCTGTATCACTTCTTGCATGCTGCAATAATAGCAGAATGACTATATTGTGCAGAATATGATTCAATTTAATTGGACATTGTGAGAGTCACAAGGCCCTATAACACTATAGGTTTAATTATTGTCTTGTAAATTTGTATCTTGTTCTAAGCACTTTCCATAGTGCATATAAACATTTATTCCCTGCAGTGATCTTGGCTTTTATATCTTTACTGCAGGCATTGTCCCATGTAACCAATGTCCCTAAATATTTAAATTAATTGTATTGATCATATTCATTACAATCATAATATTTTCTTTTTCCTTATCTCTTAATTTTGTTTTGAATATATTCATACAGACAGTTTTCTCTGCATTTATTTCCAGTACTATTTCTGCTTGATTTGTTCTGCAGTTTCTTTCATTGCTTTTAATGTTTGAGTATTTGTACTACATCATCTGCAGAGGCCATATATTCTATGCTATTAATTATGATACCACCTGGGTTTATTTCAATACTTTGTACAACTTTAGTTAAATAGAGTGGAGAGGGAATCACACTGTCCCAAACCACTTACTGACTCAAAACCTTCTCACAGCTTCCCATTAATTTGAATTTGATTTACTGTTTTCTGCAAAGTAATTTTCATACTGATTTTCTGTGGTATTCCAAATTCTTCCATTATTACATAGATCTACTTCCTATTCATGCTATTAAATTTATACCTAGTTGTAATAAAACTGTAAATATACAGGATGGAAGGTACTGCTTTAGCCAGAATAACCTGGCTGATGGCTGCAGGTTTAAGAAATACAACCTGCCAAGTTTCGTTCCGGTAGCTTTAATTGTTTTGTAAAAATTTCATTTTTTCGGCAATGTAAATGGTAACGCTGTGCTATTCACTCACAAGCCAGCAACCTATGTTGTACCTGACCAGTATGTGCTTCCAAGACTGCCCCAGTTGTAAACATACACCTGACTGGCAAGTGCCTTGTGGGTAGCACTGCCTCAGTTGTAAACAAAACACCAATGTGTACTTTGATGTAAACAAAACACTCACTCTGTGTGTTTACCGTACCACTCGAGCGGGACACTATCTTGGCACACCGACACGTATCTAAATGTTATGCCAGAAAAGTGCAAATTTAACTGAAATTATGCATTCATTCAAGTAATAATGAAGATTCAGTTTTCCATAGTTGAGAAAACAGAAAAGTGAAACAATCAAAATCATGTATTTTCGGGTTAAAACAATGCTGACATAAAGGGACACAGATTTTCCTAATACTGGATCATTTTTGTTCCTTTTTCTTCTGCTCTTGCTCCTCATCATCATCCGTTAGGAGCTAACACAATAGTTATTGCTTTTAATACACAAATAAATGAAAGTCTTCCTCTTCATTATTATTTATGCCAACAAGCTTACTGCTGGTGTTTTTAAACACACAAGCCGTGTGTGGGCAATGTTTAAGAGGTGGAATCAGGACTGAAAAATTGAATGCCATAGCTGGGATTTGAATCACGGATATTCCGCTTATCGAGCGGCTGCTCTAACCACTAAGCTACCATGGTCAACTTGCCAGTACCACATTAAATTCCCCAGCTGATTCATACTTTTTCCCGGTTAAACACGAGGGAATCTCACATCAGAGATAAATACCCCAAGGGTGACTTACAACTGTAAGTACTTTATGTCCCGTGTTTAAGTAACCTTTAGATGGTAATTATTATAATTATCTCTGATGTGAGATTCCCTTGTGGTCTAACCGGGAAAAGTACAAATCAGCTGGGGAATTTATTGTCATACTGGCAAGTTAGCCATGGTAGTTTAGTGGTTAAAGCAACTGCTTGATAAGCGGAAGATCCGTGATTCAAATCCCGGCCATGGCATTCAATTTTTCAGTCCTGATTCCATCAATTCCTCTTTATTTTTCTAAAACAGTTGTGCTCTTCTGTATATTGCCAGGCTTAAATAAAACTAATGATCCCATACAAATGACAGCTGTGGTAACAAAGGCATCTAATTAAGAATTTTCTTTTTTTTTTTGGTTAACGTCCTCAAACGTAATGTCATATCGGACAGTGAATGACTGAGGGTGAAATGATGCTCAAATGAGCCCGAGGTCCATGGAGCTTTAAGCTACCCAACATTCGTCTTCTCAGGATAAGGGCAAACCTCGGGAAAAAACCTTATCCAGAAAACTTACCCTAAGTGAGATTCAAACTCGCGACCTCTTGAACGAGAGGCAGGCACGGTAACCATGACGCTACTGAGGCGGGCCTAAATAAGAAGAAAACAATAATGAACTGTATTCTTGTTCTCTACAAGTAAACATGACAGTGATACTATCCTTAAAAGAAAGTATAGATAATACAGTTTCCCAAGACATATGACAAACCAAATTCGCATCTAATACGGGATTGAAGTACATTTAATGTGATCCACAAGATAATGTTGCAAGTACTGTTTAACAAGCACAAGCACCAGTCAGCATTTTGAAATAAATTCCATAACGCTGTCTAAATACATTTGTAAGCACTTTACAACAAGAAATACTGAAAATGTATGTCATTTATACGGATTATGTGGTGTTAGGTTTTATTATTACTTAATTGAAGTTCTTAAGATTGAGTTGCATTTCACTTCACAAGATACAATATAGCTTTTTTCTTTAATGGGGAAAAACAGAATAAGAGTTGGAGATAAAGAGTGGCTTATTTCGCTAGACAAGGGATGAGGGGGAGTGGGAACGTCTGCCGTTATTTATGTGATCTCATGTTATGGTTTTATTTGAATCTTTTCTTTATTTTTCATTCTTAAGGACAATTTCCACCTGAAATTTGTAGCACCATGTCTAAGTACTCCCTTGTGTGAACAGGTTCATGATTGCAAGGTAAATTCTTTCATACTGCAGACAATTGTGCTTTAACCCTTCCTTCTTCCAGTGGCCTCCACACCAGCATCAAGTGTTACCTCCGCTAACCCCGCAGGCAGCCGAATTTGTTGTGAGAACATGTGACCAGTATGTTTCGAGTGGCCCACAGCATTGCCATATTTTGCATAGAAATTGAACTTTGCATGACAATTTAACATTGAATTGTGGCTAAATTCATTTGAATTAAGATAAAAAGGCATTATATTGTTGTTCACACAATTTTTGCGAGACAGTGAAATAATAAACCATTTATATCCATTTGTCAGAAAGCTATATTGGCTACAAACATTTGACACAAATAAGGAAATAATGAAGCTATTAACAGTGAAGCAACAAGAATCTAAAGTAAAAATAAATTAGAAACTAAAAGCTTCATTTATCTTAGTAATATTCCAAGTTGTTTGGTGTATTTGTATTCCAAACAACTTGGAATATTACTAAGATTAGTGAAGCTTTTAGTTTCTAATTTGTTTTTACTTTAGAGTTTGACACAAATTTTTTTTTTTTTTTTTTTTTTTTTTTTTTTTTTTTTTTTTTTTTTTTTTTTTTTTTTTTTTTTTGTGGTGAAATGATTCTTTATTGACAATAATTGTATTGGACATATTTGTTACACTCGTCAGGTACAATCCCTGATTAGTGTCTGGCCAAAACAGTACCTTCCACCCTATATAAATATCTTTAAGAACCTGCTATGTATTTAGGTACTTTAAGATCATAAATTTTTAGTGTTGTATTATTTAGTGAATAGATTTTATTTTAGTGTTACATTGTGTATATACTCTTGACATTACCCAAGTCATTTATACCATCAATGGGATCCAATATCAAATCCCATTCTATTCATCAATAGTTTTACTTTCCAAAAATCTACCATGTGTGTGAAACCTATCCAGGAGAAAAATGTTGCCATAATAATTACGGCTAAAATAGTTTTGAGAAATACTGTAAGAAATAAAGTCATGTTATGCTGAGCAAACAAATACTGAAACAAAATGATGAAGGTTCCACAGTTAGCATGTATTGATAACTATTATATACCTTACCTGACATTTGAGACTAAGGTAGGGCTGCAAGGTGATTGCATGATTCACCAAAAGTTGTGGCCGAATTTTTGCAAAAAGGTAAAGTGTCGTCAGACATGCTACAAGGCGCTGTGATGAACCTCTACTCTCTTTATCTGAGAAACTTGTTTCTTCCAATCTTAGAACATTCTCAATCAAGCAATCAACTATTTGCTTACAAGCTGTCAGTAGGGCTCTTGGTGGTTCCAAATTTAATTTTGTTGAGTCTTCTTTGTCCTCCTTTGGTTTGAAAAGCTGCATAAACAGATGAGTCAAATAAGGAAAAATTGAAGCTATTAACAGTGAAGCAACAAGATTCTAAAGTAAGAACAAATTAGAAGCTAAAAACTTCACTTATCTTAGTATGGCTTTGAGAATGAGCTGGACACAGCTTGAAACCCAGGGTCAGCAAATCATACTAAGATAAGTGAAGTTTTTAGTTTCTAATTTGTTCTTACTTTAGAAGTAAGATGAGTCAGTTTTCCTTCTGCATCTTCTATGAGTAGCAAAATAATCATATCTGTCCTCACCACTAGTACCACAATTATTTAAGTAATAATTTTTAAAAGCAAGTGTAAATAATAACAGGTTTGGTTTCTGCAATATGATATTGCATGCATATTTACCTTAGCTTCACTATATACAGATTAAAAACATGATTCCAAGACTTGGGGCATGCAAAATACTGGTATTTCATTTAACTAACAAACAGTTCAGGACCACTATTTATTTGTGTTAAGTTGTTCCAATTATAAATATGACTCGGCATTGGGCCCAGGCTTTTTGCCAGTCATAACCAATATAACCAAATCCAGCTTGTACATGCAATTTATAATTACTTGTTAGGATTACAAAATATCCATTACACTACCTAGTGCTTTAGTTTGTGTTAAAGGGGAAAACATGAAAATGTGGCCAAAACTGACAAATTTCACATTTTGTGTTTTTTGTACCAACAAAATACTAGGTGGTTTGAAGTACATATATGCAAAGCTTTAAAACACAACAGTCTGGAAGTTGGTCAAATTACATCATATTTAAATGCCTGCACTCTTTTAATGTCCCTGAAGACACGATTTTAATGAAGTAAACATTACTGTTCTTTTATCAATTATTTTATTTCTGTGGTGGTTGGTGTAACACATAAGATCTGCCTTCAGCAACATAGAGAAACTGTTTTGGCATCATCCTGCCCATGTCTTTGGGCAAACAGGACCATGTGCTGTGTTACAATTGTTTTGTATGAAGTGGTTTATCTAATTGGTTTCATATTACAGTGTAAGTAATGTGTAGTATAAATATTTTAGTGGTGTCTTTCTTCAGTGTTAACATTGTAACACAGTTCAAGTACAGTATAAATAATTGTATATTGTTTATATAGATTTATACAATTGTGAAAATAGGGAAAAAGTATAGAAAAGCACAGTCACTTCTACAAAGTTCTGTAAGTCATTCATTATTTCTGCTCAAAGTGCACCCAAACTTTTAATCTCATGTTTCTCTACTTTAATTTTTACTACACTTTTATTCATTCAAAACAAAATAACATCCACAAATCACGTGCTAGAAGGCTCAGATTTTTACTCTACGTTCTACAAAGCATGACAAAGAAATTCATGCACAGGATTTAGGAATAACTAAGTACTTTTTGAGACAAAAATAAAACGTGTGTAGGGACTGTAAAAATTAAAAAGTTTTTGCTGCACAGTTCATACTTTGTTTTTAATTTCCTTTACAGTTAAGATATTATAAAATCCACAAAAAGTTTATTAAAATGGGTTTCTGGCTTCATGGAAAAGATGTCAAGCTTTTCAATAATTCAAAAACTAAATGACATACAAAAATGAAACTGTTTCAAATACAGTAAATATATCCAGACTAAACTGGGACCAAAGGCAATCTGGAAAATCGAAAATCTGGATAATCTGGGTTATATGGGTAATAAGCAAAACAAAATCCTTAAATAAGCAGACTTACCATTTATGACAATAAAAAACTGTGTTCTAACAACATTATGTACAGTACATAGTATGTATTGTTTACAAGACATTAAAAAGCATAAAACATCTTAACCATATAAATCACATCATTTCTTAACAAAGAACTGATCCACAGCTTTTTGTTTTAAACACGTGTGGCATTTGAAGGAAGTATGGTCATGCAAACATTTTATCATTAATAGTTCCGAAGGAGTGGTGTCGGGGCTGATGCAATGTTTCTCCTTTATGAATACCATTAACAGCATCCAACCTTTTGTCTATTCACTTTGATGCCATTTTAAACTTATGCACTGAACACTGTAAGACACAAAAACAATCTGATTGAAGCACACACAATAAACTTAATGACACGTGCCGTTCCTCTGGTGAGACACACCGCATCAGCACTACTAAATCTTTCTTAAACACAACAGCACAGCACATATTACCATTACTTATTGTACAATTTATGCAGGAACCACACATTCAATCAAATTAAAAAGTGAATATTTGGCATACTTATAGTAAAGTTCTTCTATCATAGTTAAATTTTATTACCTTATGTGAACACTAAATTTTAAAAAAAATCTAATCTGATCCGGATAGTCTGGAGATCTGGCTAAATGAGGGTCAGATAAACAAGGTTTTACTGTTGTTGCACACGACACCCCAAACATGAGTGGAAAAAGAAAAGGTATGTAGAATAAAAATTGTGCAAAATAGAAATTTCAACCATCACTCTCCTTAAACCCTTTACAAAGTTTTTATGGCCTGGAGCTAACCAATAGTTCAGTAGGTATGAGCCAGCTTCTCTCTTCACTAATTAACACAAAAATAGTCTATAACACGTTTAAAACACGGCTTCAAATAAAAATCTCAGGTACCTCAGAAAAAGTGCATTCTATAAAGCACATTTCAATTGCAAGCTTTATTTACGCTATTGAAATTCACAATGATTATTGATACTCCTCCGTAACTGTTTGTGGATAGTTTACATTTTGGTGCAATCCTTCATCTTTTATACATGTAGTACATTTCTCATAAATCCTATCAAATCAACAGAGTAATTCAAACAAAGGTAACTGGCTTAGGAGACAATTCTTAAAGTTTTCTCTAATACCTCTTTTGTCCTATGTGCCAAATATGACACTTTCTCTTGTTTCAATTGTTTTACAGATAACTCTTATCTAAATTAATTAAAGCAAACATTGTGACCTTTAGAAGTAATTATAACACTAACATGTGGCAGTTGTGACAATAGGGATACAACACAGCTCCTTTAGTATATAATCTAACAAACCGTTTTCTCAACATGGAAGCAAATTGCAGTATTTCTTCTAATATTGCCCTATGCTCTTTCTAGTTATTGAAATCATTGCCAGTAAACCAATTTGTTAGAATGCCTTAAGTCTTACCATTTGATTATGTTACCCAAGTTCAACCTACAGCTTATCCTTTTTCCTTTAAGGTCACGACTTATTGCTACTTTCTTTGTGAAACAGCAGTAAAATGTGATATACATATTGAGTGTTTAATATGAACATACTTGATCTTATTTAGCCATTTGTCAAGCATGCTCCATGAAGTCACAGCTTCAACAACATGTACAAAGTGCTCTACATACAAAAAATCAACAATTTGCTACACAGAAGAAACAAACATTTTTAACACAGATGTCGCCTTCACCTTCAAGTAACCTGATTTATAAAAACTTTATTGCAGCCAATATCCCATGGTAAAAACTTGAAACACCTGAATTCACATCTCTCCAAGCAACGCATTCCTCACCAATCAACACTGCACAAGGATTATCTTCAAGTCTGATATGACGAGGTAATGTACAGCCTAAGAGAGTACATAGCAAATACTTGCATATGGGTTACTGTTGATGAAACACAACATGACAGCACCTGGAAATCATGTTTGATCTACTACAATGAGCTGGGCTTTGCAAATCACTACTCTATTATGAGATTTGTCAATGATGAATTAAAAGTTTGTGCAAGATGAGAAGATATTAGAGATGTACTCAGACTGCAACTGCTCTGAAAAGTGTTCAATCCCAATATGCTCCATTTTACCTGCTTGGCTCATGGACTGCAATGTGTTGCCGAAGATACTAGAGCTGTTTCCAAAGTGAATAGGATAATTTCAGCAACAAAATGGTTTTTCCAAAATCTCCACGAGTGCTCTCTTAAAAGCAGCAATTACCAGAGATACCACTGCATCTGGAACCAGCAATAATGAGGTGGAGAACATGGACAGAAATAGTTAATTTCTATAGTGAGCATCCACAATGTTGTAGATTCTTTTGACCCTGAAAGTGCTGCAATCACAGGCTGCCTTTACAGACTCCAAAGTGGTCTCCTCAGTTGCCTACATTAGGAGCAACTTTGGCTGACTTCCAGAAAGCATCAAACATTTAGAAATATCAGGCCTGCCTATGCAAGATTCTATTGCTGTCATAGAGGATGCTATTGAAAAACAAAATGCTGTGGATGGAGAAACTGGTGCAAGTGTATTAAGTTGCAAAATGTTAAGGAGAAATTCTGGCTATTCAACATTTCATAGTGTATGCAAATTCTAAATGGAGATGATGTTGATCCATTTAAGGACATTTCTCTGGAAAAATCCCTTTCCTAAAATTTGCCCCAGTTACATCATGTGACGTGGAAAGATCTTTCTCTGTCTATAAGAACATTCTCAGTGACAAACATCTTTCAATGACCCCAGAAAACATTGAAAAACACATAATTCTTCACTGTGCTAGAAAAACAATGTATAAATATGATTTGAATGTTGTAACTAAGAAAATGATAAGTTGGAATTAAATATTTGATATTACACATTTTCCCCATCCTACATATTACAACAAAATTGGTATCCTCAATTCCCCAAGATGAGAACTCTATAATGAACAAGGATGATGTTAACTTCTGGATCACTAACAAAACTTACTGGGAAGCAAGAAACAAAATAGTATATATCCAAGCAACAGGACCAGCATTGCACTACTACTATACTGGGTGGGAGGTGAATAAGTGCAAACACTGGTATCAGCGTTTCAGGGCGATGTGATGAACCTGTAATGTCCACTGATAGTGACGCTCGTGGGGAAAATGTTGCAATGTTTTTAGGATGGCTAGTATTCCCTCTGATTACGTAAGAGGTCACACTGCTGGCATCGCTCTGCTCGTTGCTGTGGCCAACCATAAGTTATTTAAATTTATTTTATTTGCATTAAACACACCATTAACATCAATAGAAATGCATTTGTTCTCCGGTTTCTTAAACTACAAAGAAACTTACATTGCTCCTATAATGGTGAAGAACTAAATTTAAGCCATAACACAAAAACACTCCAGAAAGCAAAGAAAACACAGGTGTACAATATCCTGTACGGTTAAATAACATAAATCAAAATGCCACTGTGTACGTCATATGATTTTAACTTCTTTACGGCTTCAAAAAGTGCTCAAAACGTCTACCATTAGCTCTACAATAAGCTTCCATGCATCGATGCCATGATTGTCGCATCCTTTCCCACACATCAGCTTCAGCTCTCACCCTTACCACTGCATCCCAGATTCGTTGCCTAAGAGACGCTTCATCATTAATTTTGACTGCATAAACTAGGTCCTTGAGATGCCCCCAGAAATAAAAGTCCAAAGGATTCAAATCGGGGGATCTTGGCGGCCAACACACAGGACTGTATTGACCAATCCATCGATTTGGAAACTGATGATGTAGAAATTGGCGCACTTATCTACTGATATGGAGAGGTGCACCATCATGCATGAACCACATTTGTTGACGTGTATGCAACGGCACCTCCTCGAGAATTTCCAGTAGTTTCATTTGCAAAAAACTGTAGATAATGAACACCTTTTAGTGTTCTAGGCAGTTCCATCGGCCCTAGTAGCTGATCTCCAAGGATTCCGGCACAAAGATTTACCGCAAATTGCTGTTGAAAATTCCCACGGCGAATGGCATGCGGATTCTTTTCCGCCCAGATGTGAACATTGTAAAAATTAAATATGCCATCACGGGAAAACATTGTCTCGCCTGTAACCATTATGTTGCGAGGAAGCTATGTATCATTTTCACATTGCTGTAAGAACCCGTTACAGAACTCCGCTCTTCTTGCAGATGTTGGACCCTTTGGTAATGGTATGGATACAGCAGATGTTCATGCAATGTGTGGCGAGCACTCCAAGAACTTGTACCTACGTCCCTTGCCAAGCGCCTTGAACTCACACCAGGCCTCTCTTCTACAATACCTTAAGATTTCATCTTCACGCTGTAGTGCTTCAGCATTATGAGTTGATCCTCTACCTTCATAACGGGGACGAAGAGAACCTGTATCATGGAGTCTTTGATGCACTGCAATGAATGTTCGTCTGTTAGGAAGACAACAATTTGGAAATTGTTGCTGATACAAGTCCCTAAATGAATGTCTGCTAATTCAGCATACATAAAACCATTCATACTGTATACTTTCTGAAAGACATTCTGCTGCTGAATATTGGCTCTTATTCTTTTGCTGTAAACCGCTTGAATGAAGGCCAGCCTTGTGCGGGATGTAAACACAGTTGTCGTGTGCACGCTTTGTGTAAACACAGAAAGCACACAACGCAGGGCCATTCAAAAAACATGGTATCCTTAACTTTGTGAATCATTTGTGACATTGCTATTAGCAAGTGGACAAACCGAAATACACATGTGTTATAAGCGTTGTTCTGTGCTAGATATAAAATTATTTGCACTTATTCACCTCCCACCCTGTATATTACAACATATTTCGCTGCTTATCACTACATATTTATGTGCATATTTTGCTAAGTGATACTACATAAAAATCCCAGCTCTAATCATGGCAATATAGTTCTAGCAAATTTTGTAATTACATTTCCGTTTGAAACTAAACTCTTCCTTAGTGAAGTTAATCTTAGATAAACCGATGTAAGTCGTTAAATAGTCTATAGTTTCCACTTACACTAAGTAATAGCTGCTCAAACCACTCCAGACCCATATCTCTCGATGCTGCAACCACATCTGTGATATTCATTACTTTCCTTAGTAGAGCTGAAGAATCCAATGAAGGCCGTTCACGTACTGGAGTAAACCACATGTTTTGAAAAACTTCCATCACAAGTTTTCTAATGCCTACAAAATAATCAAGCATTACAGACTGGTAGCGCTTACACCATACCTCACTTACTTGTGTATTTACCCTTAATTATGGACCTGGCTTAAAATAAATCACTTTTGTGGAAAACCACACATCAATAAGTTAATTTTAAACAAGAAGCACTGAACACTCCAAAACTCATTGGTAGCACTAACACTAGCTGATGATGTGAAGTTAACACTTCATGAAACGTAAAATACAAGAAATAGTGGAGCATCAGTTGTGTGTTCCATTAAAATGAATTTTTATAAGTGGTAAAACTGGAACTTAAAAATTCAATGCCACATTTTTATACATATGCAGAAACTTAATAAAGTGAAACAATCAGTAACAATACTATACTGACTCAGATAGTTTCACTAACTACTATACCAGATAAACATGCAGTTTTTAGTTGTGTATTCAAACCTGATAATATTATTACTATTATTTTTATTATTATTATTAAAATTAACTTATTAAAATCTATTTCATGCAAGGTAGAAGAAGTTGAAGAGGGTTATTTCACTGTATACAGGTCTGTTTGCTCTAATCCTTAGTCTGCCTATGATAAGCACAACATACTCCCGTTACACAGTCATGTTAATTTGGCATATCATTTGTGGAAAATAAGCTACATTATTTGGTAGAATGTAAAGAATTAGGAATCCAAAGCAGGACAAAATAGGCAAAGAAATGGCTGCTATAACAATATTAACAGTTAGGTGAAGAAAAAGAATTAAGACATGGGGGAGTTACAAGAAAAAAAAAAGAAAAAGAAAGCAAAGGGGAAAAAGGCAGGAAAGCCACAAGAAACCAGAGTAATGAGAAAGTAGCTATTAGGGAATGGCTAACTGAAAGTAGCCCTTAATGAAAGGGAGGACATCAGACTCAATTTGCAGTCAAATGGAAGTAGCTTTTAACATTTGGCATGAATTTTTGGAGATGTTTGGTATTCTTTTCTAAGTTGACCTGACAGACAAAGGAGCATGTTGGAGTGCAATTCTCTTTGCTCTGTGGTTCAGTCAAGTCACTTAAAATAGTCTTATTTTATGTCAAGTAATGAGAATTCACTTATATGTATATTCCTAATTCGGTGAGAAGATTTTATAAATTCAACCTAATCTGTTGATCACACATGCCTAATATATTTGTTTTTCCTTAGATCTAGTATTATATTCTACGTACAAACAGTTTTATAATGTTGTTAGCTAATGCTGAATTTCTGACAATGAAGTCATTAGTCCTCTTGCTCTCCAATATTTTTCACTGATGGATGGGGCATTAGAAGTGGCCGGGCATATTTGAAGGTGGTCTCGATCCATTTCCTCTTGCAGATCACATAGAGGACAGAGTGGTGAAGAATATATCCCAATTCTGTTTAAATGTTTTGCCAGACAATCATGTCCTGTAATCAACCTGAAGGTTGCAACTACTGTTTTTTGAGGATACTCAGGAATTACTGTTTGAATGTTTGGTAGTTCCCACCTTTTATTTTTTGATTTTTCATAGTAATATTTTGCAATAATTTTTTTGAATTCAGAGTTGACTAATCTTTTAGCTGCATAAAATGGTAGATAAACTATAGATTTCTGCACACTGCCGGTACCCTTAGTTTTATAATATATTCTTAAACACTGCCAAAGCTAATGGGAAAGCTCACTTCACGTATCTTTTTGTTTAGTATATATACATTCACTATTACTTGATTCTATCTGCATTAAGTTTAAGCATACTTCATGTTCTCATATGCTTAAGAGAAAAAATAATGAACATGGTACTGAAATTAACTATTTTGTATACTTGAATAACCCACTCAAAACTCAAGAAAAATATCCTCTGTGGCATTTCGCTTCTTCTTCTATAGTTGGCGAGAACTAACCTGGCACTTGACAGCTAGCTTATTAACTATCTGTAAACAAGGCTACCGCTATCTCGTCCACTCAACTAATCGTAACACAGTGCAACTCAGGTATACAGAACAAAAGTTAACTTTCTGGTTACATGTGGGAATACTTATGAAATATCACTCTTTAGTTTGTAAATAATTTATTTACCTTCTTCATCATTAACACGCCTTATCATTTTTACACATATTTCAGGTATCTTTGGAAATTCAGGGCATTCCATGCAAATATCCTTCAGAATTTTGATTACTCTTTTCCTCACACTAACACCTGTATCCTGTAAAAAGAAAAATCACGAGCATTACAGAGAGATATATATTAAACACAGTAATATGAATGTATTACAAGATTCAAAAACTGACATTGGAATCACAGTGCCTAAAGTCAAAACACTGCAAATGTGGAAACAGCCTCTACCTCAGGCATATGCTTACTTCCACAAATACAGTATACACAGAGAGATTGAAATACATGTGAACAGCTACGCAGTTTTTCCACTATGAACAGCAGCTGATATATACACAAGGTAATGAGCATCACTTTTCTCTGCTCTGCTCACATAAAGCTTGAAAGCAAGTTTGCTTACCAAGCCAGGTGACTGCAGACAACATGCGAATTGGTGCGTCAGCTTCATATGCTGCTCAGATAACGTTCTTCTTACTAAGGCAGTACAGTCCATGCAGTAAAATGCCTCCACAATGTATCTAGCTTAATTAGTTATACAAATGTGTTCATGTTAGCACATGCATCACTGCAGATAATATAAATTTATTCAAGTTGCTCAGTACCAGATAAAGTGTCTTCTTCACTGGATAAGTCCTCAAACTATCACTGTCACTATCACTGTTATCTGCAACACCCTCGATTAAAAACTGTTCAATTGCATTCTCCACTATAATATGTTTACTGTAACAGTGATCTATGACATCAGTAAAAACATGTCGGTGAACATTTTGCCACTTTTCTATACCTATTTCTTCGAACCGTGTGTAGCACAAATGCTCGACATCCTTGAGTTTGAATGTGGTATTATGGCTACCGACCCACTGTTTAACATCTGCCCAGATTAGTTCAATAGGGTTTAGGTCTGGGTGATATCGAGGCAGTCTTAATGGAGTATGGTCGTTTTCCTCCACAATTCTGTCCACTAAATTAGGTTTGTGCACTTTTATTAGGTCATAGAGCTTAGATTTAGTCATGCTTTCGTCGAATGCTATGCCTTTATCTGAGAGCCATGTTTTCATGGTTTCCTTCAAGCAATTTGAAGTTGGAGGCTTCACCTCTTGAGTATTATGAAGTGGTGCATTATCAAACACAACTATGGAGTTTGGGGGCAAATTTAGAACAAGGTTTTTAACCATTTAACATAGTTGTTGGTGTCCATTTCATTATGGTAATCTCCCGATTTCTGATTTGATTTATATATAAGCAAGTCATGGCAAACAAAACCTTGTTCACCCCCCGCATGAACCGGAGCAATGAAACCTGTAGTATTGTCATCAGTCCATCCCTTTGGGTTGGTGAGGCTACTATGAATGTATGTTTCATCTGTGGAAATAATAGGTCTTCAGTCTGATCTATACTTTCGTATGGCTTTCAGATAGTCTTCTCGTTTAGAACGAATATCATGCTTTTCTATCAACAATTTTCTGTTTGTTTTGGTCTTTTTCCATTTAAAACCCAGTTCTCTAACTATTCTATTTAAAGATGACTTGCTGCCCTGAAAGTTAATGCTTTCTCTTAAAATAATAACTAATTTAGCTATTGTAGGAGCACATTTTTCCTGAACATAAAAATTTTGAATCATTCTTCTAACGACACATTTATTGAAGTCGCTCAGTTCCATTACTCGATTCAAAACGTGTTTTTTGCCTGGAGTTCCAAAAGATGTGTTCTGATTTTCATTTTGTTTGCTGTTGTTGTTGTTAGCTAATGCTGGATTTCTGACAATGAAGTCATTAATCCTCTTGCTCTCCAATATTTTTCGCTGATGGATGGGGCACTAGAAGTGGCTGGGCATATTTGAAGGTGGTCTCGATCCATTTCCTCTTGCAGATCACATAGAGGACAGAGTGGTGAAGAATATATCCCAATTCTGTTTAAATGCTTTGCCAGACAATCATGTCCTGTAATCAACCTGAAGGTTGCAACTCCTGTTTTTCGAGGATACTCAGGAATCACTGTTTGAATGTTTGGCAGTTACCATCTTTTATTCTTTGATTTTTCATAGTAATATTTTGCAATAATTTTTTTTAATTCAGAGTTGACTAATCTTTTAGCTGCATAAAATTGTAGATTAACTATAGATTTCTGCACATTGCTGGTACCCTTTTTAGCAAGAAAATCAGCTTTCTCATTACCACTCAGTCCACAGTGAGCTGGTGTTCATTGGAAGACTATGTGTTTTTGAAGTGCTGTTAGATGGGTAAGGATTTTCCAACATTCTATAATTGTTTGGTTTTTTGGTGACAACTTAGAAGTAATTGCTATAATTGCTGCCCTGGAATCTGAGAGAATAACTGCTTGATTAAAATGTGAAATTCTATACAAGAGATTTTGTAGGGCCATTCGAATTGCTTCAATTTCTCCATCAAAGTTTGTAGTTCCATAAAGATTTGTAATAGGAAAAGAGGTGACACGTGACTCCAGCCCCTGCTCCATCTCGGTATGATATCAATGATCCATCAGTATAAATATGGAGCCATTCGTGTTCTGGAAATCTAGTATGGATTGTCTCTAATGCCAATAATTTTAGAACACTAGTTGGAGTATCACTTTTCTTAACTTCTTCTGTCAGGTGTAAGTAATATGTGATGTCTAATGTGTGTTGGATTGACTTTAGATATGAAGTTTTCCTTTGAATTAGGAAGGTATACATTCTTCTTGATGTCTTGAATTTTGGAAAGAAAGCTCTCCTGAGCCTTTAGTGTATGTGTAAAATTTCTCTTGTGCCATGTATTGAATGGGAGTCTGATCAACTTTTCGTGTTGAATAAGAGCCGCTTTTTCTATTTCATATTCAATGGGGCATTGGTTGGTTAGTATTTCCATAGCTGCTATTGGTGTGGTTTTGATAGCACCTGTAATTAATCTCAGACTTTGGTTTTGAAAGATTTGAATCTTTTTTGTGTTTGCTGTTACAAGAACTTCGCTGCAGTAAGTAAATAATGGCTTTATATATACATTGTATGTTGTGTTAAGAGTTGCTCTGGAACATCTCCACTTCATTCCTGTTAGACGTTTTAACAGTGAAAGGCGCCTCTCTGCTCTTTGTATTACATTTTCTATTTGTTTGGTCCATGTAAGTTTAGTATCAAATTTAACTCCTAAATACTTTGCTTCCTTTGCTTTGTTTGCGTTCTTGAACAATTCTTTTCACTGTTCTGATACTCCTGTGACATCTGATACACGCTTTTGAAAAATTATTCTGATGTAAGCAGTTCTTTGCTTTTAGTTTCGTTCTTCATGTACGCCCATACATTTGAAACAATTTCTCTACTCTGAATGTGTAATGTTTTGGTGCCTAATTTAGTAAGTGCAGGTGGCATAATTGATTTATGCTATTATCAACATCTAGTGCACACTGCACTAGAAGCAACTGTGTCTCAGAGCATCATTACCTTCTCCCTCCCTCCCCATGTTGTGCATGGTTTCATTTACAGAATTATATGAGCTGATGGAAGAGACAAACACTATGGGTTCGCCTACAGGACTTCCAGTCAAAGTGAGGGGCCAAGAACGGTGAATCCAGCTGAACTTAGTCACAAAGTGTATTATAGCTCAGTATTAGTTTTCAACTGCACAGCATGTATTTATTATGATTTTGTTCAAGTCAACAGCCCATACATATGTGAATACAGTTTTGCACCCTTTTCTTAGAGAATTAGCCGACAGGGAGTATGATTTTGCCTTTTTTCAACAAGACTCTGCAACAAGTCATACAGCCAATCTTCTGATGAGAACAATTAAAAGTGTGCTTCAGGACAGAATTGTTAGTAGAAGAGGTAGAACTGGAACTTAAAAATTCAATGAAATATGAACTGGTTTGAGAATTTAATGCCATTCTGGCAGTTTGTCACAATAGCTCAATGGTTAGAGCAGCCGCCAGGTAAGCGGAAGGTCTGTGGTTCAAATCCTAGTTGTGGCATTGAATTTTTAAGTTCCAGTTCTGCCTTTTAAACTTTGCCCACACACGGCTTGTGTGTTTAAAAACACCAACAGTAAGTTTGTCGGCATAAATAAATAATAATTGTTAGTAGAAATTTGTGGCCCCCTTGGTCCCCCAACCTAACCCCTGGAGATTTCTATCTCTGGGATAACTTAAAGCATAAAGTGTACAAGACAAACCCACACACCCTGGAAGAATTAAAACAAAATATCCATCAGGAAATTGCAGCATTTCTCAACGTGAAGTACGAATGATGGATAGTTTCCTAAAGAGGTGCCAAAAATGTATGGACAACAATGGCTGCCAGTTTCAGCATCTGCTATAATTATATTGGTGAGTAAAGCCTTTAAAAGTAGTTTCAAAAATATTGTATGGTTTTACCCGTGCTGTTCTATTACAGCAGAGTCGGCGACGAGCACAGAGGACCCGTGCAGCCGGTCTTTTGGAGATATTCTACTCACTCTAAAGTTTATGTCAACATTTCATTGGAAATACACATTTCGAAAAAAGATATGCGTGTATGTGTAAACAGCATAATGCAAAAATAGAACTTAGTATTTAGATTCAAGATTTTCAAGAAAATCCCCCCCCCCCTCCCGCCCTTCCCTTTACTACGGAAGATTCTTAGAAACTTTTGATTTTTTTAAAAATGGGTATAAGGTAGCATATGTTACAGAGATTTGTATCTTTAACTTTCTAGCAATGACCTTTCAAGTCCTCTTCATTCACAAGAAATTTTGTAACACACAATAGACTCATAACTCATTTTATTCATCCTTAAAGTACATGAATTAAAGGACACGTCAGAAAGTATACATACATCTTTATTTTTACACCTAGATTTTCTTTGCCTTGATTTATATTCTTCTAGACTATACAAAGCATTTTATATTAAATAATTTTTTATCACTTTTAATGTACATTTGTTATTTTCAATGATTTGTATTTCTTTAGATAGCTTATTAAATAATGGTTTCCCCATACTTCTCACATCTCGATTATTTGAAGTACCCCTTAATGTAGATCTAACATATTCAATATTATTTCTTAATCCATACTTATGAACATCGTTATTTTTTTGCTCCTCTTTGTCCAATATAATGTTTTTTATGCTTTTATATATGCAGGGAACAGTTAATATCTTATGGCTTTTGAAAATTTATCTACACGAATGCCGCTTATCCACTCTCTCCATTATTCTGAGTGCCCTTTTTTGCAATGTGAATACCTTTCTCATGTCTGTTTCCGTGATATTTCCCCAAAGAGTAATTCCATATTTTATGTGGTGAGACAGAATATTAGAAGACCCCAAAAGAAAATCGTTCATGTGAATGTTTGTTAAAAGTGTAATTCGTTTTTTGATGTTGGTATGAGATAATTAAATGATGAAAACATGTTGATAAGGTTCATTGTTACGAACAACTAAGTTTGCCCAAAGACGTCATAAATCTTTCCATATTTGATTTTAATATATATGTATAAATATTAGAATTGTATGTGTTCCATAATAAAAGTAAGGGAGGATGATTAGGGATCGCTTCCCTAACGAGAAAGAACTATTTGATGGACGCATGCGCGGATGAATATGAAAAAGGCGGTGTCGCGTCAAACGACGCCAAAAACTGTTCACTCGCGTGTGTATGTTCGAGATGAAAAGACAGTCATATTTAGGTATTATGAACATGGAACTTTCACCAAACTTTCATCAAGAGTAAGTTCCACTAAGTGAAAAAGTATAAAGGTTTTTAAGAATTTAGAATGGTGCTGAGAGAAACTGTTTAATGTAAAGTATCGATGAAGTGTTAATAAATTAATACATTGTGGTAAAGAAACATTGTGTGATATTTCATTCCATCCGTTACCACGACCTAGATAGAAAACGAGTCTCATAGCACAGCGCATTCCGTAAAAATAATAGCAAAAACAGCACCAGTGGGAATAAATGAAAGCGAAGTAAATCTGCTTGACAGTTTTTTATCCATCATGTTTCGAGCCTGTTTCATTATATATAGATATACCTTTCTTTATTTTTTTAGAGATACGTTGAATGTATGATTTCCAGTTTGTTTGCCAACAATCACTCCTAGAAAATTACTATGATCTGTTTCCGATATAATTTCTGCATTTATTTCTATTTTACTACTACCGGTTGAGCCCTTTTTCAATTCAAAATTGATTATAGAGGTTTTTTTAATATTCAATACCATGTCTAAACTAGAGTAATACTCTTGCACTATTTTAAGCAATGAATTTGCTTTTTCTTCCACCTCCGTACTTGTTTTGGCTTTAACTATTATAGTCATGTCGTCTGTGTGCCCAATGGCTAAAAAATCTAGACAAAAAATTTGTACAAGCACAACTTATTTAAAATAACTGCTTTTGGCATTAGCTATTTCCAAGATACACATTTGCTAATTTTTCAGACTAGGTTACTTTTTAAAATGCCGTCACTATTCAGTTGTTTCTTTATGGAATTTCTACACTCTGTACATCAAGAGGCTAGAGGAGACGTAAACAAAGGCACGTGCGTTTTGACCACAGCGCGCCCTCTTGACGCTTTCGCCGTGTAAATAGTCCCTTGAAGAAATACTGTTACTATGGTCTGAAACGTCACTTAATGTTTGCTAAAGCACGAAATAAGTGTACTAAGCATAGTTAAAGTGTAAGAATATGCAGTTAGGTGAATCTGTAACCAGCCTAATTCATTCTGTGCGCGCATTATTCAGTATGAAAGTAACGTGGTGGAACAAGTGAGTGTTGTGGAACATAAGCGCGGCAAACCGTTGCGAATTGGTGAAAAGACAATAATATTGAACGTGTTTAACAAGTTCTGCGAGAAATATCCCGAACTTGCTATCGAAGATGTGATGAAATTAACATCCGAGTTTACCGGTGTGTCAGTTACAAGTATTTACAGCACATGCAAAGAAAAATCCTCAGTTGGTGAAATCAGAACTCCCGGCAAAAAGCAACCACGTGCCAGGGGAATGTTAGATGTAGTTTGGGACGAATTTGTGAGATCTGCAATTCGTCAAAAAGTTCACCAGTTCTTTTTTAACAATGAACCCCCGTGTTAAACAAAGTGCTGTTGGCAGTAACTCTGATCCCGATCTTCCCTCCACAAGCTGCTTCTGGAGATTGGTTTCGAGTTTGTGAACAGGAAATGAAAAAGCGTTATTGTGGACAGAGATGACGTAAGTAGCAGTTAATTTCCATGTGCTGCATGTTATTTGGACCAAGTAAATATATCCTTTTAGTAATGTAAAATGCATATTATACCTACGTGTTGCGTCATTACGAATGCACGTTGCCACGGAGTGATACAAACAGGTGCTTTGTTTACATCTCCTCTAATCTCTTGATGTACAGAGTATAGATCAGCACATAGCAACTAGACTTAAGCATTCCACTATTACTATTCCCTTTGTACCTATAAGGAAAAGTGTAACCAAACTATTCATGCAAATCCTTATTTCAATTAACCTGAAGTAGATAGTAGAATGTGCTTTTGTAAAAATAATTGGCACAGAAGCAAATTCTAATGAGTAGAGAAAGTCATGTGAATGACACTTGTAAACTGCATCTGCATCATACAAGATGACTTACTCATTTCATTGCTGAAATTGACAAGCTTAGACTGATCTTAATGCCAATAATCCACATTTTCTGTTATATATTCAACACTGTTATATTATTCATGGTAATTACAATTTATGTATAATTACTCATAATAATTTATGTCAATAGCATCCTTAATTATTGCAACATAGTATTTTAATGCGTTTTGTGTAAAGTCATCACATATTTCATTTATCTCTGGGATGTACAATAACCATTGACATATTCTGCACCTCATTAGATGGTATCATGAGCATTAAACTAGAGGCCCTCCCTGTAATACCTTGTAGTCTTCAAAGCTTCTCCAGTATTGCTAATTTAAACAAATATTCAAATTTTCACAAAGTAGGTATTAGGTTGCTGATATATAGTTTATGCTGCAGAATATTAAAAGCTGGATGTTCATCAGTGCATGAAATTTCTAAGCACTAACAAATAATTTCCTTCTCATATTAAGAACTTAAACACAGCGATCACACAACCTTACAGAATACTCAAGTATTTTGAAAAGATGGAATCAAGTGAAGAATTGCCAGGATGCTCTATGCACGGCTGCTCTATCTACTGAGCTATAATGGAAACATACTGGTATGCAGTAAATTCACATTGTTAGGGCAATGTCTCAATTTCATAGTGCTAGTAAGCAAATTCAGCATTGCTGGACTTAATTTCTACAGGTGCTAACAAACATGACAGCACCTTGTTTTCGGTTGTTCTAAGCAAATTTGCTCAATAATAGAACTATTAAACCATTTGATAGCACTTAAACTATATTAATGCAGAATAAATATGAATTATTAGTCCTCATACCAATATTCTAGTTGAAAGCATGTCATAATATTTGTCAATAAGTTCTGGTCTACTGAGAACAAATTTTCCAACCAAATCCACAGCAGCCTCACGCACAGATGTTGACTGGTCTAGAAAGGAATGACGAACTCCTCTTTGCATATCATTCCTTCCTAGTACTGCTGGATCTGCCTCTACAACCATTGTCAAGCATTTCATTGCTTTGGTTCGAATTGCTATAGAGCTTTCTGTTAGCACAAATAATATCTGTAACAGAGAAGTTTAAAACATTATTTTACCATGGAGTACATGTGTCATATGAGAACACTAGAATTTCAAAAAGTAACTCACCCTTTGCAGATACCTATCAAAACTTTGTGAGAAAGGCCTCTTTGATGCCAGATATCTTGAAATGAGCTCTGCGCTTTCATAATCTATGTAGGTCTGTAGAACCTGAGTTCTATTTCCTGCTCCTACATTATCTTGAAAAGGTCGTATCTTGCTCACCAGGAACTGCTTCCTAAGTTCTATCAGCCTATATAAGGCTGCATTTTTATGCTCATTCTGCCAAGGTACTTTGGAGTCATCTTCCTCCTCTAATTCTGAGCACCCTGATGATTCTTCTTCGCTAGTTTCATCTAAGCATCAACATAAAAACAAGGGAATAAAAACAAATCAAACATGAAACAAGGATTAACTTGATATTATCTTATATATTTAAACGAGCAATTCTTGTGTGTATATATATATATTCCGTGCAACTTGGAAATGGCTCTAACGATTTTGATCAAATTTTGTATTCAGACAGGGTTTTGCTTATTAAGTTTATCTATATAGGTGTCGTTCCTGAAAAAAACGTTATTTCACGCGTAACAGTCACAAATACTCTAAACTTTATTTTGCCCATAATTTCTCTGTTAATAGGCCAATTTCAACAAACAAGCCAGGATATTAAAGACCTCGTCAAAAGCTTACAGAAAACCTAAAGAAAGTTGACTTAGCTATCTTAGTCTACGTGTAACAGTCACAATTACTCTGAACCTTATTTTGGCCATAATTTCTCTGTTAATGGGCCAATTTCAACAAACAAGCCAGGATATTAAAGGTCCTGCCACAGAAATGGCTCCAACAATTAGGATGAAAATTTATATTCAGTTAACATTTTGCTTTTCAAGTTTATCCCCCCCCCCCAAAAGACCACAATTAAAAAAAGGAAAAGAAAAGTCAAGCAAAGCTGGGTCGCCCAGGTACTAAACACTAAAGTAAATATAACATTGTAAAAACTAAGTCAAATTAACAACATTTACAGCTGAAATTGCTTCTTAAATCCTTGGAAAGCGAAGCTCTTTGACGTAAATTGAACTCAAGTTTGTATTTTCATTATACTCCAGTCTTTCTGGCCTTGGTATGGAGTGTGACAACAGCTTGCAATTAGGCCAAGTTATAGTGACAAAGATAAATGTCAGCTTGTCTGATTAACACTCATTTACTGCCTCTGCTGACTTGCAGTGCACTGTATTTCCTTCAGATAGCCTTGTCACACCCAACACAGCTAATGCCATGGATCAGATAACAGAGCATTCTGGCCAAAGCATTTGTTTTTAATATCCATTAATTAATGGATTATGTTGTATACTGACACAAATGACTGAGATCATAAACAAGACCAGGGTTTTTCATTCAACTTATGCCTGGAATGTTTCCTTTCCCACTTACTTCTCATCAGTGTTGTGTGTGGTAACAACCCTTATTAAAAACAACAAATCAAATTTTATCTGAAATCTCACAGAAAAACTACATAAAAGATCCAACACAACTCAATGCAAGGGGAACAGAAGAAAAATAGAACTTGATAACTTGGGTTATCAGCCAAAATGCCTTCATCTTAATTTCTGAAGCACACCACATAGAACTGCATGTCTGATATCCTGTTAAGCACTGATCAAGACAAATACAGAAGGCATGTTTATGGTTCTAGTGCAAAACAAACAAAATGTTATTTGTTTTCAATGGAAATATGAACTTCTGATATTGTACTGCAACTTTTGTTATTGCATTTTTATGTTCTTTTATCCTTATCTTAATGGGATGGATAACAGTAACTGGCCAATAAAGGCTTTCTGTAAACATATTAACACTGACATGTATTTGTATGTATTCAGTTAAGCATAAAGTTTGCAGTATTTGTGTTTTATTTAAAAACTATTTAAATGAATTACGCAATTTAAAATATGGTGATCAATACACAATTTGTTATTTGGAAATACAAAATAATTGATAACTAATTTAATATATGCAACATTGTAACTGCCTTCATTTGGCTGGCAGCTGTTTCTTAGCCCACATTTACTACCTATGCCTTCAATGACAAGTTGCCACGTACTTTCTCATTTTTTCACTAAAGGAATGCTTAATGCAAGCACAAAGCAATAAAGTAAAAAAACAATCTAAAAGTACTAAAATATAAGAGAATCATTTTTAACTTCAAAATATGACTTAAAATTGATATTTATCATTTACAACACAAGTCAAGATCCGTTTCAATATATGTACATTAGTCAGTTAAGATGAAATACATACCTTTACGTCTTCTCTTTGCTTTTTTGTTCTTTCTTGACATTAGTTTGTTGGGGGAGAGTTTCCCACCAGAGGACGGACGTCTCTTCTCAGAGTCTGCATCCCAATACCACTGAGCTAGGTAGAAATGTCTGGCATATGTCAAGGCTTGGTCATTCTGCCCATTTACTGCCAAATAATCAAGAAGCATTCTTTGCAGAAATTGTGTTCTCTCTTCCTCAGAGTCCAGCTCATCAGTTCCTTTTTCCTGCTGGTTGGTACAAGCAAAATGTTCAATCAGATTCCACTACACAACAAAATTTACATTTTCAAACCAAAGGGAGGCATAGCTTGCTTAAATAAATGCAAATTATCATATAGCTATTAAGTGTAAGGAAAAGGAGATGATTTTTAAAAATCTGTGAGGTGGTTACTGATGTTAAGTGTTCCTTCTCAGTAAAATTAGTAAAATACAATGCTTTAATCACTATTCAACTGTCAAAGTTGTGCTGGAAGACTTTGTTGAAAACAAACACCTAATTATTTCAATTAAAAAATGAAGCTATTGACAATGAAGCAATATAAATGAACAAATACAATAAATACTTAGTCTCTAAATATTTATTATATTTGTTGACTTAATTAGGGCATGCTGCTGCTTTCCCACCATATAGCAATAGGGCATCAGCGAGGTGCTGTTTCATCAGTAACAATCAGGATTTATCAGCTATTATCTTGTGGCTATCAGATGTATTCAATCTCAGGATAGAGCACAAATTACGTCACTAATTCTAAATCTGCTTTTGTATTTAACATTGTTGATAAGAGGTAAAAAGAAAGCTGTCTGCACACATATATGGCTCCAAACATTGTTACCACATTGTCACAGAGGTTGTGCCAATCTGGGAATGAGTGTTTATTTAAAATTTTATAATCAGTGATACGTGACTTTTGACAAACTTGGAGAATGTTCATCTGTAACTCTATGATCTTTGATTGGGAACCTTCTCTAATCCCTGTGGATCACAACATGCCAGATATATCAGTCGGCATCCTACTGCACCATGCAAAAATAAATAAAATGGGGAATGTACATGAAGTCTATCAGATTAGTTGTATTTACATTCTTACAGTAATGCTTATACATAGCTTTCTTCTATAAATAGGATAGCAAGTTATAAGTAGTTATATTGTCTAAGCCACTTTTCCTAGATGAAAATATATTTTTGTTAATACCAAACTTTAACCAAATGTACCACACATATACTATATTCTCTGCTCTTATACATATATTTTGGAGCTATTTATGAAAGCAACTAATATTATTTATAAAGCCCCAAAGCCACACACAATGTTACATACAATTTCTGAATTTGATAATTTAGAATTCTTAATCATTTATATAAATGAATGCATTGTGCTGATTGCACATCTTTTGTTTACCACACTGGGTTCAACTGTTTCCTTATGCAGTGTTTGCCCACCAGGGAGCTCTGTCGCTTTCCCAAGGTGAAAGCTAGCCGTAGCAGGAGAAGGGGTTGTGTGGGTAGATAGTCGTGACTGTAGTGTCGGGAGGTATGTAGCTTTTCTCTCTCTCTCTTCTTACTAGTAGGGACCGTAAGTATGAGGGTCGATTTTCTCTGAGAATGTAGTAAGAAGCCAAGGCTATCAGGTGTAATTCGGGCGTCATCCTTATTCAAGTAATGACTTCTATCAGCAATTACTTTGTGGGTTTAAGTCGTCACTTACGCGGACAATCTGAGACTCAGATTTCAAATAGGTAAATCGGGGTATATAGCTTTAAATCGTGTTCAACTCAAATGGAGCAAAGTGTTAGGTTAGGGAAATTTGTTTGGTTAATTCGATTGGCAGATGAAACAGTCTAAAAATATACTTTGTTACACTACCTCATTCATATTCACTTCAATTGTCCACTTGTAATCATTATCACCCTTTAAAAACATGGAGCTATATGTATTGTAATTTGATCAAAGATGATCATTTGTAAGTTATAATTAATTAAAATTTGTTGACCCAAATCTCTCATTTTGTTTCTACGAAAAGGGGGGCACTCCTTTGTCAGAAAAGGTCCTGCCGTTTTCCCCATCAGTGTGATCCGTTTCCTTCTTTCCCGAAAGAATTTGACTGCATCCCGTGAAGGGCAGCTCAGCATACATGCAATTACAACACATGGAAATTACAGATACATTTTATCAATCAACAATAAATGCTATTTTCAACATATCTGAAGCATTACAGACAGCATAAATAGGTAAGTCCTAACAAGGGATTTTGTTTCTTGACTCAATTCTTTTGTATTTTCATCTCCCAATAAATAAATTTAATCCCTGAATCACATGAAAAACTGTACTTGCATAAGGTAGAAATGGCATTTAAATTGCATAATCAGCCCAGTTTGCAAATATGTGTTGGACATGTATTACAGGCAACATTCAAAGGACCTCTGGATCTCTTTAGAGGGCAAGTGTGTCAAGTAGAAGCAACAGGCAGACAGCATACTCCTCAATAGGAGCATGGCAAATACAGAGTAACACACTCTTTCAATTTTACTGATGATGGAACATGTTCAAAATGTTTCAAATTGGCAGCAATACAGCATCTGGAGTGCCGTGGAGTTAATATTAGCAATGTTCACTGTAAGCCATTCCACTCACCAACAGGACAGTAGGGGGAGGGCAAAAGAAGCAAAAGTGCTTCACAATGTTTAGAGATTTACTGCACTCAATGATCCCATTAGCATGCAAATTAGCAATTCAATGCTTTCAGCATAATGCATGCAAACTTTCAATAAAAAGAATCTTTATTGGTTGATTTTGTATGAATTTTTAAATTTAAAAACCCACCCACACAGCCCCGAAAGGAATTTAAAACACATGTCTGAGGTAGCCACCTGAGTATTTAAATACAGTGTAATTAGGTTAAATATATAATCATATCATGTCAACCAATTAGAAAACCTATTCAACGCAATCTTCAAATACACTATCTTTGCTTCACTACTCTACCTTTCTAATCATGTCCTACACACAGCTAGTCTATTTTACCCAAACTCAGCTATCCAAGCACTGCCAAATGTCACTTCTATACACACACTTCAATTAGTGTACCATGCATATTTTAACTCTTATGATGGAATATGGAATTTTATTTTGGGGCAGTTCAGTAGAAAGAAAATGAATATTCCTGATACAAAAGAAGATTATAACAAGTATTTCCAACACCCATAGCAGACGTTCATGCAAAGATCGTTTAAGAAGACTGAAGATATTAACTCTGCCTTGCATGTATATATTCTCTATCCTAAAATTCTTTAATGGAATCGATGCTTATTTATAACAATGAAATTCACGAGATAGACACTAGACAAAAAGGAAACATCCATCATCCCAGTGCAAAACTTTCTTGCTTCCAGAAAGGTGCATATTATGAAACCATAATATTTAATGCTCTTCCTAATGATCTTAAGGGAAAAGTTGACAGTTTCAATGTTTTTAAAATCACTGCTAAAGACTACCTATGCTCAAAATCATTTTATTCTGTACAAGATTATCTGAATGACAAATTATCCTTATAATGCTTATGTAGCTTTCTAAGTAGTTTCTAGCTGTTTTAGTGGCAAATCATTGTTAATTGCATTTAATGCCTTTTTGAATGCTAATTAATATGTATATATATATATATATATATATATTGAACAAGTAATGGAAAGTTCTTTTTATTGTACGGCCAGTGGATCTCTGGCTCTGACATTTCTCTTTTCTCTTTGTATTTATTGCACTATATTTTGATAGAACAACCATTTTTTGCAAATTCTGCAAGTTTATTATTTAGGTTTATAATTGAAATTCAAAATGACAAATCCTTTCTTCATTAGCTATATAACATGTTATGTGTTGGACCAATATAAGTTCTATCTGGCTAGCAGTTGGAGTCCAAAGAAATGCCTAATGCAGAAAGTAATGCAAAAATCTGTTGTGTTACAATCACATAATCTTCGCTGCTTCTGTACAAACTATTCTTACAAACATTTATTTATGCCAACAAACTTACTGTTGGTGTTTTTAAACACACAAGCCGTGTGTGGGCAATTGTTTGGAGAATTCGATGTCATTCAGGCAGGTTGTCACAGTTAGCTTAATGGTTCAAGCACCTGCCTGGTAAGCGGAAGGTCTGTGGTTCAAGTCCCAGCTGTGGCATTGAATTTTTAAGTTCCAGTTCTACCTCTCATTCTTACAAATGTTTATCCTATATCTATTTAATGTTAATTGAGATAAACATTTTTTCATGTTCCATTTATATGCCACCTTAACATCCAAGGTTATATTGGCAGCTTTTTACCTTTGGAACAATTGCTCAACAGTACTGATGTTCACTTGCTTTGGCTGTTTTGCTTTTATTTATATTAAATTCACACACACTTTCATTCATACTTCCGGACTCTAGGGAGGATGGGGAATAATCCAAGCTAAAGAAAAATTCCTACCTTCTGGCGAAGATTCAAACCCGATATTTCTGGATTTGAAGGTTAGCAAGCTAACCACCAGACTACGGAGGTAGATAAACATTTGCAGAAAATTTTCTTATTACTAATTTTCTTGAATGTGCGAGGAAAATATTTATTATTTATTTATTCACTCATTCATTCATTTGTGCATAACAGAGCAAAGTTCCAATTAATGTAGCTACCTGTAATTTATTTATACAAGCTCAACTACAATACAAAAAAGAGTGCAAAAAGCAATACAAAGAAACTAAGACTAAAAATCTGATGTGTTACACTCACATGACTTTCTCTACTCTGTAGTAACCATTCTTACAAACTCTTATTCCTATAAAGCTACGTATTCCTATATCTTCTTCGTGTTACTTGAGATAAACATATGCAGAAATTATGTTATTGCTTTTTTCCTTGTAGGTGCAAGGGGAAGATTAGAATACAGTAGGCTTTGAGCAAGTCAAATCTTTTAAAGCTTTGAGATCCCGTTCTCTTTGCACGCTTAACATATAAAAAAATGAACAACGATGTTCCATTTCATGAAAGTTTTAAGTTTTCTGAAACTTACACAAATAACAAGGAATATCTCCGAAATGGTTCACTCTACAAAAAAATTATTTAGACATAAATTGTGTTTTAGTGAGATCTACATTTCTGGTATGAAATGAGCAGAACATTACTTCCACTTACTGGTGTTTTGCTCCTCACTGTAACTTTTCTCTCTGACCTTACCTTGGTCATCTCTTGTTCTCTTCCGACCCCGATGCTATTAGGGTTTCCGAGGGCTAGGGAGTCTTTATTTTTCCAGTCTCTCCATTTCTCTATAAAATCTTAACCCCTAACATGCTGACCTGTCATGGCACGTAATACGTCCTCTGATTGGTGATCAGAGGATATGGTCGGTGAATTTATTTTGATAATTCTCCCAGTCAGGTCGGTGAGACCCGTAAACCAACAACAGGTGTGGTCCTCCAGACATTCTGGGGGTTGTGAGAGAGCGATGTGACCGCCAAAACATAAAAATATGGTGCTCTCTAAAAAGCGGTTACTATTACTGCTATTGCTCTCTTCAATATCATATGTGAAAAATATTGGAGAGCAAGAGGATTAATGACTTCATTGTCAGAAATCCAGCATTAGCTAACAACAATATATTGAACAACTGACAAAAGATGCCATTCATTGCTAATTATATAATTAAATAATGGGACGGGAAAGGCGTAGTGAAAGTTAGAACAAAGTACAAGTCGTATTTGTAAATACACATTATGTTAGTCTTTTAATTACAGGAAAGATTTGATTGTGTTTCTCAATTTTACCTGTTTTGTTTTCTGTGCCTGTATATGTTTTCTTGAACTATACTGTACATTCACATGTTCAATGTTCTACGGCTACTTGTGAACTCGCTCAATGCAATCCAATCTAATCCAAAACAATTAATAATACTATCTTTGAGTATGTTATATTGCAACAATATTGGAGTGTCATTAAGAGCACGTGACTTCTATGTGCATTTTACTAAGAGATGCGTTAGGAAGAGTAAGGATAAAACTGAAGCAGAATGTAGCAAACATGTGCATGGAAGCTCATGCTGAGCCTCGGGAGGATTTGTACTCTACCTCATTGCCATAGCTTCAATTCAACATTCTATACATGTTCCTTAGTCAACACCCTTTTTGGTCATTTCACAATTTAAAATATTATGGTAATAATAACAATAACAGTAACACTAACAACAACAAAAACAACAATAATAATAATAGTAATAATAATAATAATAATAATAATAATAATAATAATAATAATAATAATAATAATAATAATAACTATAACAACAATGGTAAAACAAAAACAAAAATTAATGTGTTTACATTCATATAACTTCCTCTACCAACTGTAGCTTATTCTTGTATATCTTCTACTAATTATTCCCAGATTGAGAAAAACCTCAGCAGAGCCAGTTTTATATACACATTTTGTTACAGGTACAAGGGGATAGAACAAACTGAATTGATTGACATTTAAAAGAGGATCTCTACATGTTGTCCTTGAAATTCCATACTCTACAATGTCACAAAAAAAAAGGGGGGGGGGGACCACAATGGATATACATAAAATGACAGCACATTAACGGCCAAATGACCAATTAAAAACAAAAGTCAAAATCACAGACTCAAACACAGCCACCAATACTTCACCTCAGAAAGGGTAGCTGGCAGACTCAAGACACATGCAACTGAGCTAACAACTGGGATTCAATTAAAACACGCCACATCATCAAAGGCATGACCATGGCTAAAATGGCAGTGCCTGATACGTAATCTCACTAAAATCACTTCCTCATGATGACAGGTGTGCAAAGAAGTCTTAAAGGTGACAGGAAGGGGCTTCACCACTCCACCATGAGAGGGGGGCTCGTCAGAAGGAACATTGGCAGCAGAATCAGCAGCCTCATACCCACACAAAGGAGATGCAAGTGTCAGCACTGGCGAGTGTGTTAAGGCAGTCCTGGATATGCTGCACCAATGGTTGGTAACTGTACAGCGTCCGTAGGCTCTCAAGGGCACTCAAAGAATCGAAACAAATAAAACATCACTGAAAAGCCTGCTGATAAACATATAAAAGAGCTTGGTGAATACCAAAAAGCTCTGCTGTAAAAATCAAACACTGCGGTAAAAGACAAAATCTAAAAGTCTAAAAGCACATCATACTCCCCGATCTCCTTCGAGCCATCAGCGTAAATAAAACTACTGGGTCCTAACCGTGTCTGAATATCTAAAAAGGCTGCACGAAGAACCAAATGTGGTGTCAACGACTTCGGCATGGACAGTAAACTCAGATTAATGTGGGTCTTGGAACAAAGCCATGGGGCAAATCGTGTTTCTCACTTGCGAAGTGCTGCTGTTAAATTGACTCCCAGCAGCTGAAGCAGTGAGCGAAACCAAACACCAGGAGGGAGTAGGGCCAGGGAGGTCGTTGAATATTGGCGGTTCAAAGTATCATTAAAAAACAAACTAAAAGACGGATGTTCTGGCATACTAGAAATTCTGCAAGCATAGCAGCAAAGAACATCCCGGCGATAAGAAGGCGGAGGCTTAGCAGCTTCTGCACACAAGCTGACAACCAGGCTTGTTGGAAAGATACCAATACACAACCGGATACCACAGTGATAAAATTGAGACGTTTTAAAATCAATGGCCAGGCCGATGAATACATAATACAACTGTAGTCAAGTTTAGATCAGACAAAGAACGATATAACCTTAAAAGAGCAGTCCAATTGGCTTCCCAGGATATGCCACTTAAAACGCATGAAACGCTAAGAGAATGATCACACCTGGTCTTCAGATAAGAGATATGAGAGAGCCAGCTAAGCTTCCTGTCTTGTCTGTGAGGTGAAGAAACACCTTCCTTCGCCACAAGTTAACACAGGCAGTTCTCTTGGTGGAGAACTTAAAAGCCATTTTCCACACTCCAAATGAAGAGGCAATCAAGACACAGGTGGAGGCACCATTCTAAGAGACGAGTCCACCGAGAACTACAGTAAATGGCAAAGTCATTCATAAACATGCCAGCAGGAATGCACTCCACACTGGAATTGATGGCAATAGCAAATAGTGTGACGCTGAGTACCAAGTCCTGTGGTACTCAGTTCTCTCAAGTGAAAACACGAGATAAAACTGAATCCACCCGTATGCAAAAGAGTCTATCCCGAATAAACACCTGAATAATAAGGGGCAGTCTACCACGAATGCCCCATTTATGAAGGGTGTCAAGAATTCCATACCTCCAGCAAGTGTCATACGCCTTCTCTAGTTCGAAAAACACAGCAACCATTTGGCTCTTCCTCTGAAAACCGTCCTTGATGTGCATGGATAAAGAGACTGAATGGTCGAGCACTGAATGGAAGCAATGAAAACCACAATGAACATTGGACAGCAGATGTTGAGATTCAAGCCACCATGTCAATTGCCCGTTGGTCATGTGCACTATCACCTTGCAGATGACACTGGTGAGGGAGATCAGATGAGAACTGAAAGGTAGATGGCAATACTTCACAGGTTTTAAAACCGAGACGATGGTGGCTTCGCGCCCAGTGGATGGAAATGTGGCTGTGTTCCACATACAGTTATACACATCTAAGGGGAAGTTTACCAGCTGAAGACAGGTGCTGCAATGTTAAGAGGTGGTTATTTGTTCATGACTGGATTAATGACTTCCCCACAGTGCTGTTTATGTAAAAGCAATGACTTAATGAACATTGATCACCTAATTGTATGTGAAATTCTCCAAAATCAAGAAGATCTAGTCTCTAAATATTGGGACGCAAGAAGAATAATTTTATCATCAAATTCTGAGCATTAGACACACACACACATTAAGAGGCGGACACCATCTGACCCAGGAACAGAGGGTTTGGAGAAGGCCAGGGCCCACTCTAACTCCTGCCTGGTGAAAAAGACATTATAACAGTTAGTAGAGTTAAAGCAAAGGTTAGGAGACTCAACGCTATTCTTGATGGGCAAAAAGTCCAGATGGTAATGCGAAGAGCCTGACACACCAGCAAAAGCATTGCCCAGAGTGGTAAACGGCAAAGCTTTGCCGGCCACACAGTGAAGCTTATCCCAAACGACAGATGAAGGTGTAGATTGATTAAATAACTCCACAAAACGGAGCCAGGATGTCCTCTTACTTGCCTGTATGATGTGATGAGCTGTGGCACGACATTGCTTGAAAATGGCCAGATTCTCAAGTGTAGGGTTGCGCCAAAACACCCGTAGCGCTACCTGCCGTGTATGGATGGCTGCTCAGCATTCATCGGTCCACCAAGGGACTGGTAAACATCTCAGATGCACAGACAACCGAGCTATAGCATACTTGGCAGCAGTAACAACAACGGATGTAAGATGGGCCAACATTTGGTCAACATCTTCGAAGAAGGAGTCATCAAAAACAGCTAGCAAGTATAAAGATTCCAGTTCGTGCCATAGAGATGCCAGTAAGGTATGTGACAAAGGTACATGGTGCGATAGCAAACTGATAAGACATGGGAAATGATCGCTGGAGGTCTCAGAGATGGTGTTCCACTTAAAACGAGGTGAAAGCTGAGCTGAGCAAACTGAAAGGTCTAGGTGGGAGAGAGTGCCAGTAGTCATAAACAAAAGTAGGTTCACCAGTGTATAGAAGAGAAAGAGTGATGTAAGAAGAAGTCTATACGTGTGTCTCTCTTATGCAAAGTCGAGGTGACCCCCAAAGAGGGTGGTGGACATTAAAGTCTAACAGAAGGTAGGGTTTTGGGAGCTGGGACACTAGATGGGAAAGGTCTGCTATTGTGAATGGGGAACAAGGCGGTAGAAAAAGGGAACAGAGTAAAAGAAAAGTCAGGTAACCTCAGGGTAACAGCAAATGCGTGCAATGGAGTGGTAAGCATGATTGGCTGATAAACATCACAAACACCTTCATGTGCATGAGTACAAGGTTCCTATGGGAGGTCATAGTGCACTGGATTATACTCAGGAAATATAAAGGAGTCCTGCTGGTGAAGCTTGGTCTCCTGCAAGCACAGAATACTAGGGGTAAGCGAGTTAAAAAGTAATTGTAATTGTGCACATATGCCACATGTATTCCACTGAATAATGGACATCTTGGAGCACATGGGATAAGTTATGGACTAGGATCACTTGACTGGCGGTTCATCCAATAGATGGTACATTTCAGGCTTGTAGGCCGTGGTCCAGTCGATGAATTGTCTGACGTTTTGCCCAAGACTGCGTTGGGTATCTTCAGAGTGACTCCTGGCTGGTTAACAATTCATTGACTAGACCATGGCCTACAAGCCCAAAATCTATCTATTGGATTAACGTCGGCCGTGAATGCCTTAGTATGTTTATTTGACTGGTGGTTGTCGCTTCAATTTTCCCTTCCGAGTGCACATGGGGCTAGGGCTGTTTGGAGCAAATGGTTCTTGCTCCATAGGCTCTTCAGACAGAAGAGGCTCTGTGTCACTGCCAATGGAAGATAAAACTGTATAGCGGTTGCCTGTGGTAATGGTAGGCGGAGAGATCCGTGGCACCTGACTACCTACCTACCTCTGGTGTCCTGAGAGCGTGAGCACTGGGGAGGTGAAGGTGAGTGGCTCAGAAGGCACATTTCCCAGTGGCAGACGGAGGGTCTTTAAGAAAGTTGCTGTGTTTTGGCTCAATTCTGAACTTCTGGGTGTCAGTGCTAGTAGGAACAGTCTTGGGGCTGGTACAGGTGGAGGCAGAAGCTGTGGCTGGAGTATGAATAGGTGCGATGACAGTGCTGGCTACAGCGTTAGTTTGGGTACCTACAACCTGCTTTAGCACGGGGGTTGACACTGCTGAACTGAAAGTACCAAATTTGAGTATAGAAGGCTGGTGAGCAAGATGACGTTTGTGGGCTTCTTTCATCCGCAGCTCTTGAATTGCCTTCTTGTCCAGGTAATGTGGACAGTTGTAGGAAGTTGCAGATTTTTCTGGCTGGTTGAGTTTTAAACTTCGACAAAATAGCAAAAACTTTACGAAAACATAACATTGCAACCCGGTACAGTGCCGTAAAAAAGATTCAGGGATTCCTGCCAAATGTTAAAGACAAAAGTGATATACTCCTTAATGCTGGGGTATACAACATAAGTTGTGACTGCGGAAAATCTTACATCGGACAAACGGGGAGATCCATAGCCACCAGAAGAAAAGAACACATCCGAAGTTTAAAACTCAACCAGCCAGAAAAATCTGCATTGACAGAACATGCATTTGTCACCCGTCATCACATCGACTTCGACGGAATAAAAGTTTTAGCCATCTCTGACAACTACTCTCACAGAACAATCCGTGAGAGTATAGAAATTTTAAAACATAAAAATAATTTGAACCGCGACAACGGAAGAGCCCTGAGCTCTATATGGCACCCACTTTTAACCTATGACGTCACTGGCCCTCCCACCACCAATAGCAACGCTAGTGGGCGGAGCGAGGAAAGTATAAATTAGGACGTGCAGCTGATTTTCTTCGCACATAGCCCAAGAGGAAGCAGGACACATGACCTGCGAAACGTCGGCAACCAACGCCTACATGACGCGGCCTACACCGGAAGAGCCAAGAAAAAACAATGGACACCGGCCGTGGAAGCCTTCGCAAACATATTAATTTGATGTTATAAAACAGACAATATTGGAGTAATGTGACAAAAATATTACACAAATTTCAGCCTCTCTCCCTCCATTCCAACCACTCACCCACACCCTCACTGACACTCTTACTCACTCACTCACTCTGTCACTGACTCTCACTCACTGACACTCTCAGTCACTCTCAGTCACTCACTCACTCCACTTACTGACACTCACATACTCTACTACCTCAGTCACTCTCACTTTCTTACTCATTCCACTCTCACAGTCACTCACTGACACTCGCATACCCCACTTTCTCTCTCACTTTTACATTTAGAAAACCTGCTCTAGCTAAGTGTAATGTCACATTTCTATCAAAATTATTTATCATTATCATTTTTATTACACATGAAAGTGTTGCACATTATATGACTATTTAGTTCTTGAACAGTTCCTGGTTTATTTGTCAATATATGTACAAACTTGTAGACACAAAATGGAAAACTGCTACTTATAGTGTTTTTAGAGCAACATTTTTATGGAAATTAACAAAAGTTCACTCCTGGAAGACAGCAATGATGCACTTCAACAAAAACCACACTATACTATCGTTTTAATACATTTTAGCTTGATTATGTACTTTTAGTAGTATTTTACTGAATTTAATATTTATATAAAATTACCATCTGCTCAGTCGTAAAACGTGTCCACTTGGGAAGGATTAAAATATTGTTAAAAATATCTACAAATAGAAGCTTACATAGGGTTGATAAGCTTTAGTATTTTGTATAAATTCAGGCTGCATTTAGTACAAGTGATATATAAATTTGTATATAATACATTGTAATTTTATGTTTTAAGTGAAAGAATTGAATCCTTGCATAAAGTGTAAGCATTTTAGTGAATATTTATTATACTTATGTAATGTAGAACAGAAATGAATACTCAATAATGTAGATGTGTTTTTAATGAAGCGTGATATGACAAAGGGTCAATCAACAGGATTGGTTATTGTTATTATTTTTACTATTATCATTATTATTTATAAAAATTGTAAATTCAGACGCTATTATTGATTTTATTGTTATTACTGTGTCTACATTTATATAGTTCATAACTCTGTATCTATGTGCTCCTCTTTGGTTATTAATTAATTGTATTTTAAAACTGATTATTGGTATGTGGGGTTTATGTGGAATGGCCACGTATTTATACAATTGAGGAGCGTTTTTTCCAAACTCGATAGATGCAAAATTTTACGAAATTGAGTTATATATAGTATCCGCATAATTTTCACCTTCTGCAAAATCAGATTTTGCAAAATTCGATTCTTGTCCTGTGTAGAAGCTAAGGAATATCAGCAGGTTTTTCAAAAACTTGATAGATGCACTCGCTCAATTAAAGTAAAGCTCGATAGATGCAATTTTATGATTTTATAATCCAAAGTGTAGCAACTTCAATTCTATGAAACGCATGTTGGCATTGACTGCCATCTCACTGTTGCGATTCTCGGAATTCTCAATCATTTCTGCAAGCTTTGTACACTGCTGCATCGTTGACAATAACTGCAAACTCAGGTTGTGCACTTGGATTTCACGTTCATTTGTGCAAGCTTTTTTTTTTGTTCCATTTATATCCCGCCTTTAACTGCAGAGGCCATATCGGTGACCTTGCCTATTGACAATGATGTTACTTGTTCAACATTGGGTTTTTTGGTCTTTGGGGGTTTTTATACGTTGAATTCACACACACATTCACACTTTCATTCATACTTCCAGACTCAGGGAAGGATGAGGAATAATCTTGACTGGAGAAAAATTCCTACCTCCCTGCCGGGAATCGAACCGGTACCCCTTGCACAGCAGGCAGGTGCTTCTACAAGCTTTGTTATACTTACATAGTATTTTTATTCTTAGTTAAGACACTGCACTGTACTATGCACAATGGACAGGAGCTCAGATTGTGAAACTGTACCAGTCGTAGAATGCGTGGGAGGTAGGAATTGCAAAAACAAGGAAAGGAAATCAAAACGCAAGTCAAGGAAAGCACATACTCCAGCAATTAAATGTTCACGTGGTCTCGAGTGCACTCCACAAAATCCTAAAACTAAAGCTTCCAAGGAATCACAGGGGTGTCAAAAGTTAGGTTCTCTCTCCTGGCTAGAAAATTTCCCTTATCTGGGAATGCACCAAAGGAAACCAGAAGAGGGCACAGAACAGGAATATTACAGAAGGGCATTACTGCTGCCGTAAAGCAAGACATTAAGGAGTACAGATGTAGAGAAAGCCACTATGGAAGACCAAAATCAATTAGAGGATATTTACCTCCAGAACTTAACATCAGAAAAATGTGGACCAACTTCTCCAATGAAAGAAGATTAAGAAATCTACCAGTCTGCTCATTGTCAAAATATAAAAACATATTTTACAACTTCAATCTTTTATTCCATACACCACACACTGACACATGCTCAACCTGCAAAATGGGACTGATGCAGATTAAGACAGAGGCAGATGTGGAAAAGAGAAACGAACTAAGAACCAGGTACAGACTGCACAAGCACTAATAAAGGTGAAAGCTTACTTATTTATATTGTTTGGAATTTCTTTGTGTGTATTCAATATGTTTGTTATATAAATAAAACAAAATATATGTTATTGTGAATGTAGCAGTACTTAGTTTCCAAGTTTATACCTAGTAAAATATTCCTTATAAACATTAATATGTTGGTTGTATAGTACATTATGTATTACAAAGAGGTGAAAATAAACAAAAAAATAAGTGCATAAATAAAAAGCAATAAAAACAATAAATGACAAAAATAACAAAAATTCTTGTCTTAATTTCTCGCTCACACAGAAAAGTTTATCAGCATCTATCGACTTTTGAAAAAACTCCGCATTTTCAAACCCCAAATTTGCACTAGTTAAACTATGCTATTTGTTTCTCTTCACATTCAATGAGACAGTATCAGGAAGGAGAATTGAATGATTAATACAGTTGCTGCACTAACCAATTATTATTTCCAATAAATAGAAAAAAAAGTTTTTCTCAGAAACGCATGTTGTGCATCTATCGAGTTTTGAAAAAACGCTCCTCAATTATATTGTCAACTATAAATGAATTTAACAATATCAGAAACACTGTATATCAGCCTACTAACAATAAACAGAACTGAATTGAATTTTCATGTGGTAAATCCAGCAACTACGTGAACACGAAAGCAAGATTGAAGTTTTATTCATATGTATTCAAACCATTAGAGTGGAGTTAAGAGAATGATAAAATTTGAAATATTCATTGAATGGTTTCTCTTTTTCATATAAACTTGGGTTTAAAATTGCATACCTTTGTAGTTACTCAATAAAACTAATTTTTTTAATGGCTTGATTCAAAATATTAAATTTGATTTACTGTGATTGCCGTTACAAATGTTAAATGTGCATCCAAATATGGAAGCAACCCATTCAAAAGAATGAAAACAATCAGTAAGATGTCTATCATATATATAAAACATACACAACAGTTATACATACCACTTTCTTTTCCACTGCACCACTTTCTTCTGACTCCTTTTGCTCTTCAGCCTTGATCTCACTAATGATTTGATCTATTGTGTTGAGTTTCAACTGAGATATCACAGCATCTTTCCTCAGCCTTGCTGCTATAACCCCCAGGTAATCCAAAGAAGCCACTCTAAGCGACATGTCAATACTCTTATTCACAAAATTACTGACCTGCAATTTTACAAGCACTACATCAATATGCAATTATTATGTAAAGAGCAAACAACTTATTGGAATATCCCCAAACCCAACTGTGACATTCCCCCCTTTACAACAGGGTCTGGTTATATTTGGTAATATTCCATCTGTTAGGTCGCATTATTACCGCCAACTTTTCATAAAATATAACCATGGTATAGCCAAGTTGGTGTTGTTGCATCTGTTATGTTGCCACAGAAGCGCTTATTCTTAAAGATGTTGCCCAACCAACAGATTTTAAAACAAGATTCTGTTTAAACGCTGCATTAAGTAAATAATTAATCTTTGGGCACCATTGTATTGGTGAAGTGTGCATGTGGTTTTGTCTTCAATTGCTTTAGAGCATTATATACTGTTATAGTAACTGTTGTTATTTTTGTGTTCGTAACACAGTAGTGCATTAAATATATACTATGCCATTTAGCGCTCAGACGTGATTTTATCCCAAAGTATTATTGCAGAACATTTGCCGAAGGTCAGTAAGTTGGTGGGTAGTGTGGTAACCATGTTCAACCATTATTATCGTTTTAAAGCATGTTGCTTTAACCCTGTGACATTTGAGGTTAGAAATAATGCTTTTATTATGTAGGCTGGCAGTACTGCTTTTTGGGGAAATATCAACTACAGTTTAGTGAATGTCGGCCATGTTGAGTTCTTGGGAACTGTCGATAAGCTGTTTCCGCTATACCTGCTCTGTGCTATGTTATCCATTAGCCAGCATCTCCTTTAGTGTATGGAATCAAATTGTATGATGTGTATAATATATGCATTTTGTGAACTTTAAAGTCAAAACAACTCAATCAGATTTTAATTATTATTTATTTATGCCAACAAACTTACTGTTGGTGTTTTTAAACACACAAGCCTGATGTGAGACTGCCTTTGTGGTTTACCAGGAGAAATACGAACTGGTTTGAGAATTTAATGCCATTCTGTCAGTTTGTCACAATAGCTTAGTGGTTAGAGCGTCCGCCCGGTAAGCGGAAGGTCTGTGGTTCAAATCCCAGTTGTGGCATTGAATTTTTAAGTTCCAGTTCTATCTCTCAATCAGATTTGTTTAGCATCTAAAACTACCTCTTAGTGCTGATGCGTATTTTAGTTTATTTCACCTAAAAGTGATATTTTTGTAGTACCCCATTACATTGTAACCTCTCCGTGAGAAGTGCTTTGCACTGTTGTCAATGTGTGGAAATGCACCAAACTATAAGAATGCTGCAACTATGGCCTTCAGTTGATAATCAACCAGCTGCTATAATTTTGGAAACTGACAGAGGGAAAAAATTCATTGGCATGACCTCAGTGCAAAGCAATAACTGGCAATCAAAACAAAATAATGCCGCAAATTCTTAATGTCATAAAAATAGCAATAATACAGTGAAGTGAAAAATAAAGTTTTGTTCAAGAAACTTATGATTAGTTATTAAGGTTGTCTATGGGAGAATAAATTGCTTTGAGTTTTGTACACTACATAGAGGCAGAAATGGTTTAGCATTCTGAACATGTGCAATAAGTCACACAAACTCGCCTTGGCTCGGTCTCAGCATGAATGGGGCTTGTGTGAGGTAGGCCTGCATTTGTCAACACAGGCAATACGTAAGTATTACATTGATATGCAATGCTAAAGATGTTATCATGGCTGACACAAAATTTAATGGCAGGCGGCTTGATACACCATCCAATCGTAGGCTTGCCATGTCTTGCAGGGTTGTATAGTTAAACATGCTATGAAATCATATAAATATAACTTGTATCCACAAAATTTATTTGCACAACAGCAAAGAATATAGTAATAGCTATCAGCAGCCATTAAATTTTGCATCTACCATAATTTCATCATAAGATTGTTACTGTAACTTAATCACTCAATCCATTACCTTTAATCAATTTCCTGTTTATTTCTTTTCCTTACAAATTATTGGGCTCAAAATAACACAAACTACACATATACTATTCTGATCTGCTACACAAACCCTGAACTAGCAATCAGAAACTCACAAAGTTACTCTCTCTGCCTCCTTGGCAACGTGACGTCATCCAACGAGCATTCAATTTGGGATGCTTCCACATAGAAGCTCAAAGCAATGTCACACAGTTCCCCTCCTCTCAGCGCTGGTCACTGGCATCTTCCTGTAGGGCAGTACACATCATCACCGATCCTCTCACTCTCCAAGTGCAGGCCTTCCATGTTTGCTTCAGTCATCTGATCATTCAGATATATTTGGAATTCAGTTTAAGAAATCATTTGTAGAAGTTCTTTCAATTACAATGGGTATAAATCTGCTCCTGGTTGGCCTAAACGTAACCTCCTCCCGGGTTACCCTGCAGACCCCAACATGTTCACTGGGGCTTTGGAGCAGTAACCTATCCTGTCCAACTCACAGGACCCTCCTGAAGAGGTCTAATCATTGCCTCGTGACATATAAGGATGTCCAAATCCAGTACTACCTCTTCAGACACCTTCGCGACATACACCCAGACTTGTAACGTTCTGCCCCAAGGTCAACTCCAACAAGGCCTCCTCTTCTGCAGGCAAGGTGACAGCCATGCCAGCATTCTTGTGGGGCAGATCTGGTTTCCTTGATGGCAAAACCTACACCACATCGGGTCATATCATGGTCACAGCTGCACCTGTGTTCACCAATATCTGGTACTACTCCCTGTATACACATCCGTCCATGTTGATGTTATCCACTATCCTGCACAAAGCGTACAGCATCATTTGAGGGGTCAGGGATGACAGCTCTGACGTGTCCCTTTTCACGCCAGTACTTCATTTTTCCCACACAAGCCAAATACTCTGGATCTTCCAGATGAGGACAGTTGTTACATTGACCACCTCCATGGTAAGCATAGTTATCAGCATATTGTGAATGGTCTGATATTTGCAGAATGTTAAGCGTTGATGCACCTCGGTGTCACACACCCCGTAGACGGAGTAGATAACTTCCTGGTACACATATCTGATCGGGAGGTTCACTAGTTCTTCATTATTCAGGGCAAATTCCTCCAGCTGCAGCCTTGAGTTGAGCTGGCTGCAATGGGCTGCAGCCAGACGGTGCTTTCCAAACCAATTTTCAAGAGGCTCCCAGATGTTTCCAGTATTTCTGCTGCCCCTCCCTGGAGGCTAGCTATTTGCCATGAAGCTTCCTCTTCTGTGGATTACTGATTGTTGGTGGCAACAGTAATGAATTGTGTGTGGAAGACTTCAAGGGATGATGTACCGCCATACTCGGTGGTTCAATGTGTGCAAATGTTGAGTTGTGTTCTGGCATTACGACCAGAACTGAGAATTTGTTCCACTGTGACATTCGGCTCCTATGTGTTGCTGTTGACTCTGTCTTCCAGGGTGCTAACACATTCCCTGACATCTTCTGGGGCTTTAATACATCGAACACCATCTTCCACTGCTTCCTTCTTGCTGACCAGTTGCCAGTCAATCATTGCCTATAAGTCTCTCCTCAACTCAGCTATCGTGTTTTTGATTTCCTCCATTTTGCTCAACATTTGCTTCATCATTTCTTACATCTTGTAATTGGTGGAAACCAATGCGATGAAAACCAATTACTCAAGCCGTTACTTTAATCAATTTCCTTTTATTTAATTCCTTTCCTTACTGTATTACTGGGCTCAAAATCATCAAGTTACACATATACTGATCTGATTAACTCTTGTTCACAAACTTTTTGAACTAGCAATCAAAAACTTAAGTTACTCTGTCTCTTTGGCAACGTGACATCCAACAAGCATTCAATTTGGGATGCTTCCACACAGATAATAATAATAATAATAATAATAATAATAATAATAATAATAATAATAATAATAATGATGATGATGATGATGATGATGATAATAATTACAATATGTATTTTGCAGATGAGGCAACATTCGACTCCTCAAAACCTCACTGCTACTTCTATCTCTTATCCATCTTAGGCTCAGGCTCATAGTGGCTCAACCGATTATAAAACCAAGCAGCCTTTTCTGAAGGGAGGGGGGGGGGGGCCTTCTAAATCCTCTGTAGCCTCTGAATGATATGAGAAAATCAATTATGCTCTTCATTAGATCTTGGTTAAGAGATATCATTTTCATTAGCATTTAACATTTAGTTTGTTGTAATTAAGACTGACAAAACATTTCATAAGGTCTCAATATGGCATAACTACTAGTCATCTGTATACATTATGTATTCTTTTTCCACTTTTCTAATCCATTTGCCTCTTACTCCCGCTGTGAACATTTTGGACTCCACATACCCTGTGTATATTTGCACCCCTCTCACCCTTGCTGGTCAAAAGTGAAAGCATACTTCTTCATGGGGCTCTAATGACCTAGCCGTCGACGGGCCCTTAAACCCTAATCACTCACTCACTCACTCACTACTTCTCCATCTTTATTGCCTTGTACAATATCAAACAACTTATAGTCAAAACTTGGGCATAGCTCATCTTTTAAGTCCTTTCTTTCTTCCAGAATCCAACTGAATTATTTTCTCTTCTCTGGCATACATTCCCCACATGAATTTCTTCCAACTTAGTATGATTTTAAAGTGGAAATTTGCTAAAACACTGCACACATAATACTGTTCATCAGAATATTTCAGCATAAGGAGCTTCATGTTCCTATACTGGATGTGGAAACGCAGTACCAAAATGAACTAGGGGCTGCAGAAGCTAGTGAAACACATTTGTGGTGAATAACATGAAGATAAAACATAACACCAACGACTCTTGCACAGCACTGGTCACTGTTATTAGTTGTGTCTCATGTTCAATGCATATTTTTGTCATCTTATACCACTTTCTATTTTTAGGACATATTTTTTTTTACTTTCATTATGTTATGTTTCTGCCCTTAGCACCTTCATTGGTCAGTAATTTTCATGCATTCACATTGAGTATATAAAGATTTTTATATCACTGACATTTTACATTAAAACATCAAAATTTCACTATTTAACTGAGAAATAAGAATAACTTTGTATATCCTTTATTCACATGTTTGGATATTTGGGTTACGAGAGAGAGAGAGAGAGAGAGAGAGAGAGAGAGAGAGAGAGAGAGAAAGAGAGAGAGAAAGAGAGAAAGAGAGAAAGAAAGAAAGAAAGAAAGAAAGAAAGAAAGAAAGAAAGAAAGAAAGAAAGAAAGAAAGAAAGAAAGAAAGAAAGAAAGAAAGAAAGAAAGAAAGAAAGAAAGAAAGAAAGAAAGAAAGAGAAAGAACAGATCATTTCCATTTAATTGTTAATCTGGAAAGGGCTGCTTGCAGATGGATGAGTGGCCAGTCAGGGGTGCAAGTATAGTTCATATCCCACACTAGGGGTGAAATAGTCAGTTTTCCCTTTTCTGCACCCTAAGTCTTTACAGCTATTATATCTGTCTACAAGTCATTTATTAGGCCATGAAGTCCTCTTTGTTTGCTATGAGTTTTGTATAACCTAAAAACTCAAATGAGTTAATGGTAGTTTTGTAAGACCTTAAAAGCAATTTTCTTTTTATATTCTTCAAACAAGAACATGGAACAGATATAAATTTTAAATTAATTTTATAAATTACCTAATCCTTAACCTTTCAATGGACCTCTCATTGTAATATCAGGTATGATTGCAACTGGGAGAGGGCATCTTTCGCTTAATGTCCTATCATTTCTAAGATCGCCACTTTTAATGAACACTTTGAAGTGGTCTTGACTGTATTCAATGCTCCAGCACTTCATGCAAGACTGGAGGTCTGGTCTGGTCCGTGGTGCATTAAGCCTTGGCTGCGGCTGCCCTAGTGCCATGTGCATGCTAATACTTCTGCTGGATGCTTTCTTGTATAACCTACCTTCACCCACTGTGAGAACACTGCTCTCGGTAGGGCTGTGATTTCTTTAATGTCCAAAATCTGACTGGGAGCTGCTGTGAAACTGGCATAGTTCATTTAAAATACACCATTAGGAATCACCCTTTGTGATTGTAATTTCTATGGGGACTCAATCTTTTTTTTTTATTTATATTTTTTACTTCCTCTTTACAGAGATCTTCTGTGCATAAGGTTTAAGAGATACCCATGAGGCAATATGGATTATAACCTCTCTAGTTCATAATACTGACGAAACACTTGTTGAGGATATTACTTCAACATTTCATTAATTGTAAGATGGAATTTTTATCCTTCTCTCCAAGACATTCAAACCAGTATTTTCTCTATTAGATTTCATACTGATGCAAACATTGATGGAGATAGCATGTCCATAAACCTTCTCAACAACTGCAGCCTTCTCATTGTTGTACCAACTTTTTATGCCTGTATAGCAATCCTATCTATGTATAAATTGATGTATAACGTTCTATACACTAATTTTAATAAACTTGGATCTTGGGCTTGGGCCATTTTTTATCATCTTTTTTTTTAAATTAACAAATTCAGATAATAAAAATCTGGGCTTTGCTATGACTACAGTAACATTTGTTTATTTGATGGATTATTTTGAGCAACACTGTTCATGCAGAATGAATACTGTTAACCCTTTTGCTACTAATAATGTGGACGTCTATTAGCAATTTTAACTTACTCTGTGATAATAACATGGATACATGTCATGCGCATTGTGGAAAAAATGATGGTATAAACAGGGGACTAATATTTCTGAAGGCAGTTTTAACACACTGATGTATCTTTGACTCGCACATCAAGGTGTGTTTGTAGCTGCACCACAAGGTACACAAGCTTCGTATCATGTGGCACAGGGAATTATTGTACTTCAGGAGTGCATAAAATGGCTTCCTCAAGCAGAGTAGGATGTGCTTTCAATGATGATCAATTATTAAATATTTTTAATGAATTAAGGTCTGATTTTTCAGATTTGATTGACAGTGAAAACGAACAGAACTATGCAGTTTATGATAGTGTAACTGTAGATTTTAGTGACAGTGACAGAGAAGAAAGCGATCTCGTTTAGCAAGACAAACAAAGAAGATGCACTGACACTTTCTCCCAGTGGCATCAGGGTGACTTTAGCCCACATTTACATCAATTCAGGGATACAAATTTAGGTGTTTTGGCAAATGTAAATGACTGCACCATAATAGTTTGTTTTCCAATTATTTTTTCTACTTTACATCATGCAGCACATAGCAGATGAAACCAATAAATATTATGTATTCTGGTATAAGAAACTACAACCACCTCAAAGCTGTCATTTGAAAGCTTGGAGTAATACTACTGCATGACCAGATTCTCTTATTGCCACACGCATATCAGACTGTATTTCCTTCCAGAGATACATACATAACTGTTCAATGACAGGGGGAAAGGCTGCATAAATTGAAACCAATAATTGACTGAGTAAAAGACTTTAGGGAAGTATTTTATCCTTTTCAAGACCTTTGTACAGATGAGCCAACTGCAACTGTACAGTATATTTCATCTTAGAGTGAAGCTGGATGTATGTGCACAGTATTCCAGCCCTCTAGTGTAAGAAGTGAGAAGGGGTCGATGCTCTGTATGTTGACAATACTCCACACAGATAATGAAGCCAGACTATGCCATGGATTATAACAAACATTTGGGTACTATAGATAGGCCAGACATGATGATAAGCTCTCCTGAATGTGTCTGAAAGGCTTTGAAATAGAGTACAAAAGTGCTCAATTCTCAGGCAATGTACAGAACATAAGGGGTTAGGAATATTACTCTAGCTTTCTCTTATTTGACACCATACTCTCAAAGCAACTGAAGGTGATGACAAACATCTGGTGACCAGCTCCTTAGGCTCATTTACCTGTCTCACCAACTGCAAAACAAAGCAACATACCAGATTAAGTGTGCTAAATGTAATATAGGCTTGTGGGTATATCCCTGTCCAGAAAAATATCACACACAAAAGATATACTAAACTTAATTTAGGGAGAACATAGTTTCAATCATAAGTTATATTTATAGTGAAGTAGAAGTTCCCAACTAATCAATCACCTGTCTTGTAAATAGAAATGAAAAGTGTAGATATATTTTGTTCAACACATACTAAAATTGCCAATATTTTTAAAACATTAACAATGTGCATTACTGACCCTTGGTCATGCGCAAAGCACACAGTATTTTCCATCAAATCCTGGCTCACCTACAATTATTTACAAAAGTTTCAACGAATGCTCAACACATACTTTAATTTTAAGCATTGTAGTATATATGTCAAGAGAGTTTAATTATTGCAGAAATAACCCAGCATGGAGGGTTAGCATGCTTAAAACCATTTAGCACTAAAAGTGCTTCTTGCAGGCACAACTCTATTTAACCTGTGAAATATCCCACACAATATGTTAACAATGTTTCTAGAGCTGCAGGAAGTCTCTAGCTTCATCCATGTGCAGCTTTAAGATTGTTTTATTCAAGCTGGCAACATGTAAATGCCACAGTATTAAAGGAGATTGAGGATTCCTCTCGTAGATGGCAGGAACCTTCATCTCACACCTATTCCATAAAGGTACCTGTTGCAAATCTTAAACCACATGCTATTAACTTTCAATACATATGATATGATGTTTATTACTATTACTTTTACAATATGTGAAATACAAAACATTAATTACCATGGCTAGGAAGTTCATGCATTTGCATGTTTTTTCATAGTGTTAAAAATGTATGCTTTTACATTATGTGCAAGAATTACGGACTTTTCAGTTATTTGGACATGATTTTATGGTGCATATAACTGCATATTTTCTTGATTTTGATAAATGCATAATACTTCAATATTATAGCCCCTATGTTGCATATTTTAATGGTTTTTATGGTTTTTTATTATTTTTTCCACCTGTATAATATTATATACTCGCGAGGTGACAAGAACTAACGCTGTGTCATGTTGTCATGCAGTGAATCCCCTGTTTCCATCCTTTCATTATATGTATGTGGGTAGAGAATAATCAGCGCATTACCTGAGAGGTTTATATTGTCACCGCGCCCGCCGCATCTAATTGCCGACAGCAGCAGTGTCACCCATCGCATTATTGTCGGCACTACCGCAAAGGAGCCGAAGGAAAGAGACAGAGAATGGCCGCATTGTTGGGGCGCTTGCCGAAAGAGAGAAAAGGATAGAGGCTACTGGAATCTTCTACTTTGTACTCCAGCGAATAAGTGAACGTTCTTGAAGCTTCCAGAATAGTGCCTGGGAGATATAAATAGCGGTAAAGTGTGAGAAGAGGAGTCAGACGTATGTGAAGGCTGAGTAGTCGTGCCGACGGAGACGGACAGACGATGTGGAGAGTTGTGCCGACGGAGAAGAGTTAGTTCTTTGTGTTACGAGTTCGGAGCCATGCTGTTGGAGAATCGGAAAAGACTTTCTTGCTGTTGCAACGAGTGTACAAGTTACTGTTTACGGAAATAAAAGTGTTTATCTCGACTACATCTGTCTACTTTACTTCACACCCACCAACAACAAAAGTTACACTGGTGTCAGGAGTGGGATTCGTCGAATTGCTTCTAGTTTCGTTACGTCGTCGCTAGAAGTTGCAACGTTAGAACCGAGATGGAGGGAGATTCGGAAACAAGGATGATGGCAATGATGAAAGAATTATTCGCCGAGCTGAAAGAGCTGAAGACGGCAAACGACAACCTCGCTGCCAAAATGGAAACGTCATACGACAACCTCGCTGCCGAGCTGAAAGAGATGAAGACGGCAAACGACAACCTCGCTGCCAAAATGGAAACGTCAAACGACAACCTCGCTGCCGAGCTGAAAGAGATGAAGATGGAACAACTCGGCGAACTGACTGGCGTGACGAAAGACGTGGAAGAACTCGGCGAAAAGGTGGAAGACCTCTGCCAGCATGCGGACGTCGTGGAGGACGACGGGGAACGTCTTGGCGCCCTGGTAGTAAGAGTTGACGAGAGCGTCAAAGTACTGGATGCCAGGGGCAGACGGAATAGCGCGGAGCCGGAGAGGGAGCACCTAGTGGCCGAGGCGACAGTCGCGCCCGTTTCGGATGATATGAGGGAAGACCTGGAGCAACTCGGCGAACTGATTGGCGTGACGGAAGACGTGGAACAACTCGGCGAACTGATTGGCATGACGGAAGACGTGGAACAACTCGGCGAACTGATTGGCGTGACGGAAGACGTGGAAGAACTCGGCGAAAAGGTGGAAGACCTCTGCCAGCATGTAGACGTCGTGGAGGACGACGGGAAACGTCTTGGCGCCCTGGTAGTAAGAGTTGACGAGAGCGTCAAAGTACTGGATGCCAGGGGCAGACGGAATAGCGCGGACCCGGGGAGGAAGCACTTAGTGGCCGAGGCGACAGTTGCGCCCATTTCAGATAACGAAAGAGTACGTCTCGGGGAAGACAAAGGGGCAGTTCAGGGACGTCGTCGAGGATCCTCTGTAGGAGTGTGTCGGGTACGTAACCAACCAGGATATGACGTGGAGGACGATCAGCAGGGAAGCGCACAAGCAAACGAGCATCACGCGAGAACCGACTTGGCGTGTGACATGGGGGGACCGTCGGAGCCATCCAATCACCTGACGCATAGTGCCGTGAACGGAAGAATGGTGGACATCATCGTGGACGGCAGGATACAGGAGAGGCCGTGCCGAGCACGAGTGAACACGAGTGCAGCGGTGGACGCGACTCGCGCGGATGTGGTGGGGTTTGTTGCCGGACCCATCGGAAGCAAGGTGGCTGCGAAGGTGCGCCAGAGGTCGGTGGACACGGTACCCAATGAGCCGTTTCCAAGTGCGCAGGATGGCCCGTCTACACACCAGGAAGAAGGGCAACTGGACGAGGGACCGTCAAGACCAGCGGTACTGTTGCAGAATTTCGGAGCAGGATGGCATTAGTCGTGCTACCCAGACCAAGGGACACTATCCAACAGCGATACCTACGATCGTGCCTCCTGGAGAAGAGGTTCGATGGGATAGTCCGCCGGGGGGCAAGGGAGATGCCGCAGTGATAGTGCTGGTCGGGACGACCAGCTCTGAGGAGGGAGCAGTGTCACCGCGCCCGCCGCATCTAATTGCCGACAGCAGCAGTGTCACCCATCGCATTATTGTCGGCACTACCGCAAAGGAGCCGAAGGAAAGAGACAGAGAATGGCCGCATTGTTGGGGCGCTTGCCGAAAGAGAGAAAAGGATAGAGGCTACTGGAATCTTCTACTTTGTACTCCAGCGAATAAGTGAACGTTCTTGAAGCTTCCAGAATAGTGCCTGGGAGATATAAATAGCGGTAAAGTGTGAGAAGAGGAGTCAGACGTATGTGAAGGCTGAGTAGTCGTGCCGACGGAGACGGACAGACGATGTGGAGAGTTGTGCCGACGGAGAAGAGTTAGTTCTTTGTGTTACGAGTTCGGAGCCGTGCTGTTGGAGAATCGGAAAAGACTTTCTTGCTATTGCAACGAGTGTACAAGTTACTGTTTACGGAAATAAAAGTGTTTATCTCGACTACATCTGTCTACTTTACTTCACACCCACCAACAACAAAAGTTACAATATTAACAAAGATAAAGTGCAGGTCGACATTTTGAGCAGCATGATTATATGTAGTGTAATGTAATCTTTATTTCTATTTCATTTACAAATTATTATACATTTACATACTTGTTACTACATTGAGCTGCTGATTATCCTTGGGCCCATTAGGCTCAAACAATGAGGTTGTCGAGCTAATGGGTCCCCATTTACATATTATCTAAAATACTTCATCTTCATTTTCGTCATATTTACTTATCTTCCTCAACCATTTGGTTCTTACTTTGCCCAAAAAGTGCCCAATTTCAATTACCTAGTTTTTACTCATTAACTTCATTGCTTGAATTTCATTTGGTAGCCTTGTCCAATTTTTTTTACCTATCCTCTCCCTAAGTTACCTAGTTTCTTCACATTCTAAAAGTAAATGCCATTTTTTATCCCTTTGTTGGCATAATGGGCATTTCTCTAGGTCCCTCCCTCTTCGCAACCCTTTCAGTTTCACCACCCCTGTTCTGGCCTATGCAAAGCCTTCTCTTGCTGCTTTATCACAAATGTCTGTATATTTTCCCTGTTCCAGCTCGCTTTCATCTTTCTATAAACTTCCAGTGAGCTTTTCAAATTGAAACATCCTATCATTTCTTGCCTTTCAATATCTTCCGTTCTTAGCCTAAGTTCTTTCCAAAATCCACTTTGCAATAATTCCCTGTTTTCCCACATAACACCAAACCCTATTTTTAACATCATTTCCTTTATCTTGTTTAGCCATGAATCTTTCTGATTTAGTCTTTCCTGTACTATCAAGCATTGACGTAGAATATTCTGCTCATCTAATCTCCTAGTTCTCGCTGAATATTTTAACACACTTTCCACCATTATCCCTCTAGTTCCCAGTCTTCCCAATTCTGCTTGTGCCACTCCATTTGGTGAAGCTCGTGGTAAGCCCAAAACTTGCTTGCAAAAGTTTCTATGTATCACATCCATATTTGCACCCCTTTCCTCCAAACGCCGTATCTCCACCCTGTACAGCATTTTTGCTTCCACTACGGCTGTGTAAATTCTCTCCAGCTGTTTTATTTGCATTCCTGTTAATTTATCTAGGCGTGCTTTAATATCTTTTAATGCAATTTTACCTTTAGCCATTGCCATTCTCTTCTGTTCTTTCCACCCTCCCCTACTGCTTAATCTTACTCTTAGATAATTAAATGTATTGATCAGCTCAATTTCCCTTCCTTGCCAGTACCATTTCTCCTCTTTTCTTAACTTGTTACTTTTCTTAAATACCATAATTTTGGTTTTACATTACATTTAATAATGTAATACAAAGAGCAGAGAGGCGCCTTTCACTGTTAAAACGTCTAACAGGAATGAAGTGGGGATGTTCCAGAGCAACGCTTAACACAACATACAATGTATATATAAAACCATTATTTACTTACTGCAGCGAAGTTCTTGTAACAGCAAACACAAAAAAAATTCAAATCTTTCAACACCAAAGTCTGAGATTAATTACAGGTGCTATCAAAACCACACCAATAGCAGCTATGGAAATACTAACCAACCAATGCCCCATTGAATATGAAATAGAAAAAGCAGCTCTTATTCAACACGAAAAGTTGATCAGACTCCCATTCAATACATGGCACAAGAGAAATTTTACACATACACTAAAGACTCAGGAGAGCTTTCTTTCCAAAATTCAAGACATCAAGAAGAATGTATACCTTCCTAATTCAAAGGAAAACTTCATATCTAAAGTCAATCCAACACATACATTAGACATCACATATTATTTACACCTGACAGAAGAAGTTAAGAAAAGTGATACTCCAACTAGTGTTCTAAAATTATTGGCATTAGAGACAATCCATACTAGATTTCCAGAACACGAATGGCTCCATATTTATACTGATGGACCATTTATATCAAACCAAGATGGAGCAGGTGCTGGAGTCACATGTCACCTCTTTTCCTATTACAAATCTTTAAGTTATGGAACTACTAACTTCGATGGAGAAATTGAAGCAATTCGAATGGCCCTACAAAATCTTTTGTGTAGAATTTCACATTTTCACTACGCAGTTATTCTCTCAGATTCCTGGGCAGCAATTACTTCCAAGTTGTCACCAAAAAACCAAACACTATAGAATGTTGGAAAATCCTTACCCATCTAACAGCACTTCAAAAACACCTAGTCTTCCAATGGATACCAGCTCACTGTGGACTGAGTGGTAATGAGAAAGCTGATTTTCTTGCAAAAAAGGGTACCAGCGGTGTACAAAAATCTATAGTTAATCTACCATTTTATGCAGCTAAAAGATTAGTCAACTCTGAATTCAAAAAAATTATTGCAAAATATTACTATGAAAAATCAAAGAATAAAAGATGAGAACTACCAAACATTCAAACAGTAATTCCTGAGTATCCTCGAAAAACAGCAGTTGCAACCTTCAGGTTGATTACAGGACATGACTGTCTGGCAAAACATTTAAACAGAATTGGGATATATTCTTCACCACTCTGTCCTCTATGTGATCTGCAAGAGGAAATGGACCGAGACCACCTTCAAATATGCCCGGCCACTTCTAGTGCCCCATCCATCAGTGAAAAATATTGGAGAGCAAGAGGATTAATGACTTCATTGTCGGAAATCCAGCATTAGCTAACAACAACATAATTTTGGTTTTGTTTAAGTTAATTTTGAGGCTCCATTCCTTACAAAATTTATCTATTGCTTCAATTGCTCTATCTATCCCCACTTTAGATATAGCTCCTGCTACTAAATCATCCGCAAATAGCAACCCAGGTATTTCCCTGTTATTAATTATTGGCATATGCCCATTTTCCATTCTAATTGCATCTAGAATATCATCTATAAACAAATTAAACAGTACAGGGCTCAACTTGCAGCCTTGCCTCAATCCTATATTATTTTGAATGTATTTTGTTACTTTATTATTTGTCATCTATATACAAAACTCATTGTATATATATATATACTTTGTAAACTCTGAATAGATCTGTTTCTCATTCCCTTTTTACTCAATTTGTACCATAGTGCTTTGCGATTTATTGTATCGAAGGCCTTTTCTAAATCAATAAATAACATATATACCCCCCCCCCCCCTTTTGCCTGCTAAATATTTACTTATCAATGTGCTTATCACAAAGATATTATCCACTGTTCTCCTGCCTTGTCTAAATCCTGCTTGGAAATCTGATAGCTTCCTCTCGTCTTCTGCCCACTTTTGTACTCTTTCTGCCAAAACTCCAGTATGTATCTCACCTAGCACAGATAATAAGCTAATTCCTCTATAGTTTACAGGGTTATCTACCTCCCCTTTATTCTTAAATATTGGCACTATCATTGCCTTTCTCCAACTACTTGGAACCTTACTCTCTTCTCCTTTCTACTCCATGCCTTCCAAAACTCCCCTGGAATCCCATCTATACCACTTGCTTTGTTCCTTTTTAGTCTTTTTGCTTGTTCCCTTACTTCCTCTATTCTTATCCTACTGTCTAATTGCTGGATGTCACTTGTATTATCCAATTCTTGAATACTTTGTCTCCCCTGTTTTATCCCTAACAGACTTTCAAAGTATCGGCACCATGCTTCTGAACTTATATTGTTTTCCCTAGTTCTAACCTTATAGGTTCGTTTCACTAAGGACCAAATTGCCATTGTATCATTCTCTTTTATTGACTCCCTCATTTTTTTTTTACACATATTTTCCACCCATTCCTTCTCTTTAGCTTCCATGAGATGCCTGTACCCCCATCTTTCAATTATAAAATTTTCTTTTTCTTGTATGTCCCCTGTTTGTCTCCATTTCCTTAACTCCCTTATAACTCTCTGCTTTGCCTTGCTACACACCTCATCATACCAGCCTCTTCTAATATTTGGTTTATCTATCATTCTCATTTTTGCCCCTCCCTGTTTCACTAACTCCTCTAGTTTTATTACAGTTTCCTCAATTTTATTTTCTCTCAGCATTTCCTGTATGCCAACTACCATTAACATATTTGACTGGTTTCCCAGAGCAGCATGATTATAGCAACGCTTGCCTGCCCCCCAGTAATTATGTCATGGTATTCAAACGTAACAGTGTTGTGAACTGGTTCCCACCAAATTAAAGTAGACATACAAAATGTTGAAAGGCTCTTCAAATGCCGAAAATAAAACCAGCTTCGAGTGCTTGATTAATTAATTTACAGAAGGAGTTTTTAGATGATTTAATATCTACAGATAATAGGGTACTGTTTTGCGGAGCGTGTGAGAAAAACGTAGGGAGTGAGAAAAGATTTCAAATAGTTCAGCACATAAACAGGAAAATGTGGTACCGGCAAAGGAAAAAGCAATAAAAAGCCTACGAAATACAAATGTGATTGGGTTAACCATTCTCATAGATACGATCAGCTTCCAAATTCATGGGTTAATCAAAGAACAGCAGCTGTGAACTCGGCATTAACTGACATGTGTAAGCAATATGGAAACGTCAATCTGATAAACATCTTTAATGTATCAGGCAGATTTCACACGTCTCATGGCTTGCATTTCAATAAAGGAGTTAAAAAGCTTCTGTGCAAATCTATAGTGCAAGTGATTAATGAAGATATGCAAGCAAACAATGTTCCTGTTAGTGACCCAGTGCAATCAAATTTAAGTGAAAGTGGTGCATTCATATCCAGCTCAAAAAACGAGACATCACAAACTGGTACAACATGGAAAACCTAAGTTCTAGGATTCAACACAGCATGGATAACCTAACAGAAGACGATGAAAACAAAAGTGAAACTCAAAGACACTCAGGTGAGGTAAATGATTGTATAACTCTAAACAAGATCTTTACATTAGTTAAAAATGATGTAAACTCAGAACTTCAGTTAGTAAAGGTAGAGGGGGGTGATAAACATTTTAGTATTTTCCATCAAAACACGCAGTATATTGAGCAGCTATTGAGCTGTTAATTCTTCAGCTACAACCAAATATAATTGTCTTTTCAGAACATGGGCTAAAAGATATTGAAATAAGTGAAAACCACTATCAAAATTAAACTTTAGCTTCTAGTTATTGTAGTATTGTAGAGAAAACTATAAAAGTGTGTGTGTGGGGGGGGGGGGGGGGGGGTTAGCATTATATCCAAAAGAAGGTTTGAAATTTCAAAAAATTGACTGTAAACAATATTGTGAGGAAAATTGTTGTGAACTGTCCACAATTATGATTACCATGCAAAATATGAACTTCATCATTCTAGGTATCTATAGTCCACCATATGAGGACAAAGATAAGTTTCTAAAAATATCAGAAACATGCCAATAGTAATATAAAAAAAATAATAAAATTTTCATTGTAGGAGATGTGAATATTGACCTACTTACAGAAAGTAAACAAAATGGGCTGTTACTGGAACTGAAAATCTTAAAAAGTGGCCCAACTAGAGTAACTCAGAATACATCGACCCTTATCGACCATGCATATACCAACCTAAAAACCCAAGAGATAAACATAGCCCTAATAAAAAATGGACTCAGTGACCACTATGGTCAATTAATAGAGGGCAAGACTTTAAACATACAAGCGGGTAAATTTAAAACTCTAACTGATGTTAAAAGAATTATTAATAAAACCACATTAGAAGCATTGAGAATTAATCTTAAACAGGCAACTTTCAGTAATATATTCGAAATAACTAATATAAATGAGAAATTTGAACTCTTTATGAATATTTTAATGTCATGTTTAGAACAGTCAGCACCTGTGAAAAAAGTATTATGTAATAATCAAAAAAATTGTAAGTGGTCCAATAAAGGAATAGAAGAAGAAGAAGAAGAAGAAGAAGGAAAAAAAAAAAAAAAAAAAAAAAAAAGAAGAAGAAGAAGAAGAAGAAGAAGAAGAAGAAGAAGAATGCAATTCTTAAACAGTCTAAAAGCTATTAAATTAGATGAAAATTCATACAGCAGTTACATAGAAAACTACAAAAGCACACTAAATGCAAAGATAAAGGAAGCAAAGAAGCTTCACAATAAAACCTTGCTGTTAAATTCTGAAAATAAAATTAAGGAAACGTGGAATATTATCAGAACAGTTCATAAAGAAAACTGCTCTAAATGGGTAGAGAACTTAAAAATCCCAAAAGATGACTGCCTAATTTTAGATCCAGTGATAATAAGTAATGGGTTTAATGATCATTATGTAAACATTGTAGCAAAAATGGGAATTAAGATAAGAGACCAAAAAATAAAGGAAAGCTCTATATGTAACTCGATAGTGATAAGAGAAATCACACAAATTGATGTAATTAAACAAATAAATACATTAAAATGTAAAAGATCTAGCGTCTTAGATGAATACTTCAATCAAATGATAAAATACTGCAAATATGACTTAGTAGACACATTTACACACATAATAAACGAAAGTTTCAATTTAGGAACATTCCCTAGCATACTAAAACAGGTGGTAGTTAGACCTATTTACAAACAGAAAGGTTCCAAGCAAACTATGGAAAATTATAGTCCTATATCTCTTTGCTCAGGATTTTCTAAAATCACGGAAGGCCTTTTCCTAGAACAATTACAAAGTTACTGTAACAAATTTAACATCATATCGTCAAACCAGTTTGGCATCCAAAAAAAGAAATCAACAATACATGCAGTTAGCAAAGGAAATGATAAAATCGTTCAGGCCTTAGATAGAAAGTAATATTTCTTGATCTTTCAAAAGCGTTTGACTGCGTTAATATCTGTAATATCTGTTGACCAAGTTGGAAAATCTTGGGATAAGAGGTATAGCTCTAGAATGGTTAAGCTCGTACCTGCATAACAGAGTGCAATGTGTGGAAATAATGCATACCACAGGAAAACATCTGAAAAAAATTAAATCAACATTTGAAAGCATAACACATGGTGTGCCACAGGGGTCTAAATTGGGACCATATTTATTTATCTTGTATATAAATCACCTATTTAAAATTATACAAGAAGCTGGTGGTTTTGCCATTGGCTATGCTGATGATACAACGATTGTGGTAACAGGTAATATGGAAGAAGAAGTGCAAAAAACAGCAAACTCCCTATTAACTCCCTATTAGAACAAAGCACTTGGAATGGCACTGAATGGAAATAAAACCGAATGGATGCAAATTACACTTAGTCATAAAACTAAAAGTAACATCGCATTAGCAATACAAAATAAGCAAATCTCGCAGGTTACACAGACAAAAACTTAAAAGGGCACAAACATATAGAAAAGGTTAATAACAAAATTAACAAGGGTATGTATGTATTGAAACAGATAATACAAATTGTGGATAAAGACATTAAAAGTTTATTATGCATTTGTACATGCTCATCTAAATTATGGGATTATTCTATGGGGAACAGTGGGTAAAACAAGTATATTAAGAATATTTCGATTACAAAAAAAAAGCAATAAGAGTAATGGAAAAAATACAAAGGAAACAATCATGTAAAAGTAGCTTTAGAAAACTAAAAATCCTTACTCTACCTTGCCTATATATTTTTGAATGTCTTAAATATGCTATAAAAAATTACACTGAAGATAAAAATAGGGATATGCATAAATACAACATAAGAACAAAACAGAACTACTTTAGGAATAGATTAAGGGGATCATTAACTTCCAAATGTATTGAAAATACTGCTAAAGACCTGTACAATCACTTACCTCACCCAATCAAGGAATTAAGTGAAGTTGAGAAGAAAAGTACTGCAATAAAGGCTTACCTTATAAAATATGCTTTCTACTCAATTGATGAATATAAAATAGAAAACTGATGATGTTAATATGTACTATATCTTTTACAAAATTGACAATGCTTAGTAAAAATGTTGCAATTGGCTGGATAAAAACTGAAACTGAAATATAAACACAGCAAAACATAAGGAGAATTTAATCAGAAAACTTGCAAACAAAGAACCTGCTCAAAAACAGCTAGTGGAGTGTTTAGGAAGTAGGGTTACTGAATTTTCCTATGACTTGTGCCAAGCACTTTTAGCTGCTGATATTCCCTTGTTCAAAATTAATAATCTGACATTTAAAAACTTTCTTGCCAAGTACACTCAACATGTGTCTGAAGAAAGTACACTGCGTAAGACTTATGTAGGACATTGTTACAATAACGTATTGTCAAATATAAAAAATGAATTAGCAGATCAGTTTGTGTGGTGTTCTGTTGATGAAACCCCTGATTCTGAGCGCTGTTCTATTGCTAATACAATTGTGGGTGCTTTAAATAATGAACAAAAGACTACACCTTATCTTCTTAATGTGTCTGAATTGTCTACCACTGACAATGTAACTGTGACCCAGTTTGTGATGGACTCTTTGAAATTACTATGGCCATGTAGAATCAAATACGACCGGGTACTTTTATTTGTTACTGATGCAGGTCCTTATATGGTAAAATCAGGACAAACTCTGTAAGGTATTTTTCCTAACTTTATTTATATAACTTGTTTGGCACACGCTCTTCATCTCATTTCTGAGACAATATGTGATTCTTTCCCATTGGTAGATAGATTTGTATTCAGTACAAAGAGAATTTTTGTTAAATCTCCTAAAAGAGTTAAGTTGTTTAGATCAATAGCACCTAATATCCGACTTTCTCCTGCACTAGTGTTAACTTGATGGGTAACATGGGTCGATGCAGTTTTATATTATGCTGATCACATAGAATTAGTCGAAGAGGTTGTTAATTGATTGGACTCGAACAATGCTTCATCAATAGAAACTGTGCAAAATATTCTCTCAGGCACTGGATTAAAAGAGGATCTTTGTTTCATATCTGCCCATTTTTCTTTCTTACCAACAGCCATAATGGCATTGGAAGCTGTAGGATTTCCTTTGCATGAATCACTTACCATTTTTGAAAAAAAAAAAATATATGATCTAAGTTCGGTTCCAGGTAGCGTAAGACAAAAAGTGAAAGAGAAAGTGAATTATATAATTTCAAAAAATTCTGGTTATAAACAGATGTGCAATATTCGAGACATCCTCGAAAGAAAACCATCTGTCACACCAAGAGACTTGACTCTCTCTGTGAGTCAGTTAACATCATTTAAATATGCCCCGATAACATCTTGTGAAGTGGAGAGAAGTTTTTCACGTTACAAAGGTGTTTTGCAAGACAACAGACTATGTTTTACAGTTGAAAATTTGTGCAAAGTGTTGGTTGTGAAATGCAATTTAGCAGTTAATACTAGCAGCGGGACCACTTCTGCTTCAACCTCTAAGGAATAAGGTAACTTTATTTATTATTTATACTAACTCGTCTGAACTACTACAAAGGGACATTGTTTTAATTAAATAGTGCATATTTCTTGGCATATTTTCAAGTTTTTAAGAGCATATTTCAATGTGTTTTAGGGCATGAACTTCTGAGTCCTATTAGTTAAAAATTTATTTTCAAAATATTTAAATTTAATTTCTGCCAGTTGTTTTACTTAAATATTACTTAATTCAAAGCATCCAATATCCTAAATGAATTACAGTACTTGATTACATATATAATTATTGACTTATTGCGAGAAATAGCTTTACTATCTGATTTATCTCCTCATTTTGAGTGTTGCATTTTTCCATGCCCCATTATAGTTAAAAGTTGTGTATATAATGGTTTCAATACATAATAACAAACTACTATAAGTAATCTCAAAGGTGATGCCATTCTTGCTTCCTTTTCACCACTAAATTCTGAATAGTGTCAGAGTATACAATTAAAAATACTGTGACAAAACAGCAATTCAACAAATCCCACTTCCTCACATCAGTGTAACAAAATGACAAACCAGTCTGGTTACTTTTATATCACTTTATTGTCTTCTAAAATTTTATCGCAAATACAGTTTTCTTCTCGTCGTTAACACAGTCTACAGTCCTTCATGCTATCACAACTCACAACTTTTACTCCTTGTAACCTTGCTCAGTCCTTTCAGTGTCTTTCTTAACTTTTTCAGGCTCTCATACACTCACCACGACAATGCAATCACTGATGCTCATTATGGCCAATGCATATTTCGCAACACACACATACAGCCGTCTCAGTGCCTGACTCATCTCTGTAACCATCAAACTCCTCTCTGGTGTTCCTTGTCTCCTTATGCAATGGCAACCATGTCACACCTGGATTTTTCTCAAAGACTCCAGAGAAAGCCCCCTTTGTATAGTCACTTCTATCATTGTTACAGTCACCGGTGGTTGTGCAAAAGTCAAATATCCAAAGACATCAGAGTCATGTGTTTTCTAGCCAATCAGGCATAGTCTGCTTCAGAGCACGTGTAAGAGTACTTGCCTACAGTCTTAACAGTGAAATTAAATAATTCCAAACAATAAGTCTACTCTATTGTGTGATAGTAAGTTTGTTAACAGTTCCCACGATGTTCACAGTCAAGCCAGAAGATGGGAAACAGTTGCAATGCAGCACTTCCTCTCTTACCCCTACCTGTGTGTTATATGTCATTTTCTGCCAACGTTCCCGATGGCTACTCTAGTCAGTTGCATGAGACAGCCGACCTTCAATGTCTTTACCTGCTCACTGACCTGGCCCAGCCCCAAGAGTCTTTTGTTTTGTGCCCAGCCTGGGTCACAATATATTGCCTTTTTTGTTCCTTATGAAGTGCATCTTTTTACGTCAGGTCCTTGAGTAAAACATGAAACTTCTTAGTAAATGTTCCACATTGATAACGTGTACAAACTCTTTACCTTTTACACATTAGGGGTTGTGTAGCACTAGTTTCACAGTTCTCACATTTTGGGGGTTCTATTTAGGTGAAAATCTTTGAACTCTCACCTCTATTTTATTCATATAGTAACAAAATTTGAAGCCCAGTTACCTTTTGTCGTTCTTTATTTCCATTACTCACATAGATAAAAACTGGCCTCAATGGTATTACAAACATGATTCTCTCTCTATCTTTTTTTTTTTTTTTTGAATTAACGTCCTCCAACATTGTGTCATATCGGACGAAAAGACATGATTCTCATTTTATTGTTGCTACTGCATTTACAATCATTTACCAGCTACATACCAACTCAGAATCACATACAGACTGTCACTTGTGCACCTTTTCTTAAAGCTCCTAGAACAAGTATATGCACAGCACTTTTCAAAGCCACCTCAATCACACTTTTACTCTTCTGTGCCAGCAGCCAACATGACAATATTTTAGAAAATGTCCCTGTTGAATAACATAACTCGTATGTTGGTGCAGTTGGAAAGAAACCAGGTTACACGATAAACTTCAACTGCATATTTTGACGTAAAACTGTTACTTTTGTATTTCAAAGACCTGAGGTTTGGTATGTTTTTCATTTTAGAGTAAAGAAAAAAACTGTAAACAATCAGAATAATCAGAAAGGTTGAATATCCAACCCACTTTTATTATTATTATTATTATTATTATTATTATTATTATTATTATTATTATTACTACTATTACTATTACTATTATTATTATCCAGTTTATCACATTTTTCACCCAATGGTGCACGAAAAAAAAACTGTAATACATGCATTTCTTTCCCCGATTCCCCTCCCCTTATGTAGGACTTACAAGCTAGGGTCAGACGCCTGTCGGGGAACACAGGAACCTATGTACCAGACAGAGTGAACACCTGCAAGTATGAGAGTGAGGAAGTGATTCCCCTCCCCTTAAGTAGGACTTACAAGCCAGTGTCTAGGGTCAGACGCCTGTCAGGGAGCACAGGAACCTATAGACTGGACCGAGTGAAGACCTGGAAGCAGGTGGTCAGCCAAGCACCAGGTATGATAGTAAGAGGATGATATGAAACGCAGGTGAAATGGATGATTGGAAGAGTGATAATGGAGGAATTGGCTGAATGAATGGTGGGGCAAACCAGAGAACCCCGAGAAAATCTGCCCAAACGCCGCTTCATCCACCACGAATACCACATGCAGGTCCCGCCTAGGTGGTAGACGAGCTGCCTAACCACTCAGCCAAGGCACTGCCATTATACTTCCAGACTCAAGGAAGGATGAGGAATAATCCTGGCTGGAGAAAAATTCCTACCCCCTGCCGCAAATTGAACCTGGGACCCCTTGTACAGCAGGCAGGTGCTCTACCCACTACGCTATGGGGTCAGCCATACATGCATTTTAATACTGACAAAATAGGACATAACCAGAATCCCATAAAGCTTAACTTAAAAAAAATTGATGGATAGAAAACATAATTCCACAATGTTTTGGACCACAGAAAGACACAGTTGGGGATAGGAGAGGTCATCAGATACATGATGCAATCAAAATAAAGGTACACCCCCTACATGTGAATACATTCATATTTTGTCCTCCTTTTTCACATTCCAAGTAAGGAGTAGTCAGAAGCTTTCACAGCTGGAGTCAGAATTAAAGCTAGAGATTTCTTTGGGCTTAAAAGCAGTGGTCTGCTGGAGTTAAGAGGTCCAGATGTTTCATCCACACCAGCTTTTAAGCCCGGAAGAAATTTCTAGTTTTAACCCAACTAAGGATTTGGTAAGGGTACAACATTCAATGACATCTGATACCTGTTAGGGCTAGTTCTTGCTCTATTGCATTATTGAGAATTTGTAGTCATCTAATCTACTTTGAATATTAAGAAGCTAACAAAATATACGATGTATCTGATGAATGTGCACGAAATCTGATGTTTATTTCTAGCTGTTCTTACTCTGCAAATTAAATTGATACTATAACACTGATATGGGTGAGAAGCATCCCATAAATTAAATGCTCCTTGGTTAATGTCACACTGCCATGGAGGCAGACAGTAGCTTTTACAATTTTGAATGCTAGTTGAAAAGTTTGTGAAGGATTGTGTAAAAAGAGTTAGAAAAGAAAGTGTAATTGGTGAATTTGTGTGAGACCACTGTTGAATGAAATTAAAGGAAATAATTGATGAAAGTAATATTGCTACAATACTTAATATTGTGAGTTGGTACCGTTTTCCAAACTGTCACTTCACTCAATTTTCACGGTCACTTAATAATGTAGTTCACTTTCGCTGAAAGGTCGGTTGACCCACTGTCATTTCACTTCTTCCATAAACAGTCACAAAACGAGACACACCCGACCTAGCCTCTTCTTCCAAGCAGTCAAACACAAGGCATCTCCAACCCCATGCAGTAACAGTACTCACTTCACTTCACAAACTCACTTGGGGAACAGCACTTCTTATTGTACCAGAAATGCATGTGCTAACTTACTCATCATATCGTGAGACTCACCTTACCAGGCTTCCTCACAAACCAGTCTCTCTCTCTTCATCCGCTGCCAGGCTGACTCAATTTGTGACAGCATTCACTTACATAGTCACAGGAACCTTCCAGAACATCCAGAAGGTTCTAGTTCTCTGGCGAGAATGCTTATTATGTTTATGCTGGACAAGCATGCACCTTATCTATTTATGGATCTGACCACTCAATAACCTTGCACTACAGCCACTGCATCACATAATGAAGACTAAAGTTTCACAGCAAATAATAACAACACTGAAATGACAGGTAACTCATACAAGAGTTCCAATGAGGAAAAATGTATTGTAAATTCAACTTCCATCTGCCTTCCCTAGTAATGTTAATGAGCAACAGAAGGTGTTATTAGTTTCTTGAGTGAACAATAAAAAACAATTTTAAGTTTAATTTTATTTGGCTCTAAAATATAATGCTTTCATCCCCTTCACCCAAAAGTATTCTTATAGTTTATTTGGAATTTCCATTGAGGTTTTAATTTAAGGAGTTATGATCACTTACCAGCAGTTTACCCAGCAAACTTAGAAGCAGTTCTGTTGCTGGCCATTCAGGTTTATTCACTGTCGTCAGAAGATCTTGTACAAAATTTTCAAAAAGAGGCCTATAGTCTATTTCTTCTGACTTACTTCCACATTTACTCAAGAATACTGAGAGGAAATTTGCAGCTGTTTTGTAGGCAGTTTCATACTTGTTTGTTATAAGAACATCTCGATCAACCTGGAAAATGTTTTTTGTTCCGAATGATTATTTTGCTATAGAAGAATATAATTAAAACTAATTAATAACTAGAATATTAAAACTATTTGTTTACTTGCAAATGCACTGATTCGTTGAGACAATTACTATTTTAAATAAAACGAACTAAACCGAGGAGGAAAACAACAAATTAATGTGCTATTATAAAAATAAACAAAACTCAAATTATACTAGAAATCATAAAATTATCATAAAGTATACAACACATTCAGAAAATTCCAACACAAATTGTTATTCTGCAACCCCCATAATTTCATGAGCACTAGTGTGTTACACTGCAAGAATCATACTTTGCTAAGCTGCCTATCAAAATTTCACTGCTGGTTTTTATAATCTCATGGACTTTTTAGGATCTGAAACTAGACTCAACTTCTAATTATGCAGGATGTCCTTAGGACCATTGGACCATTAATTCCTCACAAATGGGTTCTCTTCATGAATTACAGTAAACTGAAAATTCATGCAAATATTTATGCCTATTACACAATAATGTACTGGCATTAAATGTGATATTTGTTTTTTAAGTATTTAAAATTTACTTTATAAATGAGTTTAGGATTCATTCTTTTTCCCCCAAAATTTCCTAAATTTGCAATGAAGTATCCTAACAATATATAAAATAGTG